>CM055642.1:41225925-41386484 GCA_029378325.1 Elaeagnus macrophylla
AACATACACACATAGCTATGGACTGCACTACACAAGATATCCAACTGTATTAGAAGAATACAGTGATGCAAACTGGATATCTGATATGAAAGACTCTAAGTCTACCAGTTGATATGTGTTCACACTGGGTGGTGCAGCTATTTCATGGAAGTCATCTAAACAGACTTGCATAGCTAGATTCACGATGGAATCAGAATTCATCGCTTTGGATAAATGTGGCGAAGAGGCCGAATGGCTACGCAATTTCTTAGAAGATATTCCAAAGTGGCCTAAGCCTGTGCCTGCAATTTGCATACATTGTGACAATCAATCTGCAATTGGTAGGGCACAAAGCAACATGTATAATGGTAAGTCTCGACATATACGTCGCAGACATAATACTATTAGACAACTACTCTCAACTGGGGTTATTTCTGTTGATTATGTGAAGTCAAAGGATAACATAGCAGATCCATTAACCAAAAGGTTAAATAGAGAGTTAGTTGAAACATCATCGAAGGGAATGGGACTAAAAGCCCATGAATAAACAAGACTTTGCAAAGGAAACCTAACCTAGTTGACTGGAGATTCCAAGATCTAGGTTCAAAGGGACAACCTAATTGTAAAGACTTAATGTGATCACTATGGAGGGTTTTATCCTCAAGTCCATTCCTATGATGAAAGCAGTGATACCCGTAAGTTTAGGTTAAGCTAATGCTTTTAATGATTCTTACGAAGAGAATACCGAGCGGAGTACAACGGGTTACTTTTTACGAATTACTCTTATAAATAAGAGATCACCTATGTGAGAGAGAAGTGGGGCCGCTTCGAAAGGAAATTATTGGGCTCAATTCTGGAGAAACTCTCACAGAACTAGGCGTATGTTCATGGCCAAAACAAACATAACAGTGAGAACTGAATTTTATTAGGAATGATTCATGTGTAAAGTATGTCATCGTTTACATAAACGGCAAAACAGTTCAAGGACATCGCGTCTACTGTCAGCCAGTAAAGTAAACATATTCTTACAAGGGAAGGTTCAAAGGGTTATACCTACCTATCCTATGCAGGTTTCAGACCGTTGAACTCTATCACCGTGTGTCAAATTGATTTGAGTCAGTTTTCTTTTGAAAAACTCCGTCAATTTTCATTCATGTGGGGGATTGTTGGAAAAAATGGAAAAAAAATGAGTATTTAGACTCATGGTTAAATACCATTTTGACGCATCATTTTGAGTGGGACCCACTTAATATAAGTTTAGGGTCGTGATTGATTTGAGTTCTCCTCCGCGATAGCTTCGAAATCATATATTTATACACTCAAAATGGGATTGAGATGAATGAGAAATTGTGTCTCAAAGTTCACTCATTGAGATAAAAAAAATGTTGTGTTTTTGTTTGTCCCACATGGAAAAAACACTAACACATGAAATACTTTATATAGCATTTGCTTTCTTATGGAAGGTAAACTTGTGTAGCATAAATGTTCTCTCCACGTGCGCGCTCAGGGGGGGTGCAAATCCTAGGATTTTCGGCCCGAAAATTCAAAATTCCAATCGCGGGCCGACACGAATGTCGTTCAATTTCGATGCGCCTTGCACGGTTCGGGTTTTGCTGCACGTAATTTTATTTTTCCTCTCAGAATAGGATTGATTGTAACTGTTGAGGAGATTTATTGCTGCAGTTTCAGCAACTCAACAGTTACAAAATTAAATCAGCAGTTTTGTAACAACTGCATTTGTTACAGCAGTTTTGTAACAACTGCATTTGTTGCAGCAGTTTTAAAAATCCTTTCCAACAGCCACATTTGGATGCCTATATATTGACTCTGCAGTTGAGGGAAAAAAAACAACAACAACATCAGCCTTTTTCTTCTCATTTTTCCTGCAGCAAACATTTAACATATTCCAGAAATATTATTCTAGAACTAAGCTTTGTGTAATAGAGAGCGGGTAGAAATTCGGTTCGTACAAACAGTTTCAGTTTTGTGTTCTTAAACTGTTTTTAGATCGTTGTATCCTGGGAGGTATTTTTTCCTTAATCTCAAACACCCGTTGTGAGGAAAAAAATTTATCTTAAGGAAACCGTTTACGGGCCTCGATCTTCCTTTTTATTTTCTTTATTGTAATTTACAGATTCTTTTATTTATTCTGTAATTTTAATTCATTTTACTAATTTATAATATTCAATTTCTTGTTTGTCTAATACTTTTATTCCTACAGTTATAAGCTTTAAATGTGTTATTTTTGTTCTTTTTTTTTTTAAAATAAATTGAAAAATTACTTAAATTCGCATACAAAAACTTATCACAATAAAAATAACAATTAATAAGTATAAATTTAAAATAAATGTAGTGGATTTAGAGTAACTTTTTTCTAATTATAAATTTATAACATTATTAAGGGTGCAAAGTATGAAAGATTCATAAAATATAAAATAGTATCAATTAACATTAATGATCCCTCGGACAGTAACTTGAACATTATCTTCTTTAATATTAATACATTTTTGTCACTTTAATTTATAATACATAGTATATTTAAGTTATTTTTTAATAAACTTTAATCAAACGAATAAAGTGATAAAAAATATACTAAATTTAACTAAAGTGTACTACAAAGTGACATATATGTAATAATTTTAAGTAATATAACTAATATATCTAATTTGTATGAGAAATTTTACGAATGAAACACCTTTCCCCGATGAATAATGAATAAAATCCTTTTTCGTAGTTTATTATCTCATTAAACTTTTTATTTATTTATATTAATTTCATAAACAAACACGTTTTTTAAGCCGTGCATATGCGGCTGGTTGATGAAGCAGCTTTTTTGATCCAATTGTGGCCATGAAGAATAAGAAAATGCCGAAGACCCTACTTCTGAAATAGACTAAGTTGTCACTTGTTAGTATGCTGTCATCTAGTATTTATTTGTGCTAGTAAATTATCTGATACAAGTTAAATTCTCTTCTATTTAAAGTCAACAAAACCTGCTGATTAATTTTATTTGTCTTTCTACATGGCTCTTTTATTTTTTATTTTTTTTTGGGGTCACATTCTACATGACTCTTGGAGTGTGTGTAACTGTGTGTATATATATATATACATCTTTTCTAAAAATAAAAAAGGGCATATATATACTACATGACTCTTAGTTATAATTTAAAGTTTTCTTCTAAATATTTAATTTGGGTGTGAATTTTTTAAAAACACGGCATCAAAAAAAAAAAAGATTTTTTTAAAAACACCCACGTTTATTTCGTTTGCTATGCTTGAATATCATATAACTAATTATCCCACACCATGTAATTAATTGATAGTTTAAGTGTGAATCACTGCCTTAACTAGTTTGCCATTTATGCTCAAAATTTGAAAGATTTAATTTCTTTTTTTTGTTAAACAAATGTTAATGATGTAGTCATAACTATTTTCTCTTAATGTCATAATAATAACTTATGAATTGTCTATTTATTAATATAATTAATTATACATTAGTGCTATTATTCTTAAGTGAAGTTATAATTAATTAAAATTGATTATAACAATAACAATTTGAATAATATTACATTCCAATATTCCATTAATTTGAAAGAGTATAATTGATTTGTTTTTCTTTTCCACAACAATGAAATAATTGAATGGATTGTGGCAATACGTATTAGTTTATTATAATTATTATTAAATAAATTGGGCATTATCAAATTGATCATTCAATGAATCAATATCCTTACCTTATTAGTTATCTTATGGACCATAAATAACTCACTTATTTATATAATTTTATTTTTAATCTTATTAAAAAATATATATATATATATATTGTTTTTCTTACAAATTAAAACAAAATATATTTTTTGTAATATATATATATATTCTGTAAAATACATATGTTATTTTAAATTATAAAAGAAATATATGTTTTTTCCTAAGAGAATTAAAAGTGAAACTTCATACATAAAAGAGAGTTTTTTTTTTTTTTTTTTTGAGAAAAATGAATTTCATTGATTCAAAATAAGATTACATCAATAACTTCTAAATTAAAATATAAAAAATACATCAAATTATCAAAATTATCTTGAGAGTCATAACAACAAATCTGCTGCACAAAGATTCAAACATTCTTCTTTAGCTTTTTATGGTCTCTACCTAAGCTTGACTCTTCCAACTGATAATATGGTAAATCTTCTACACACTTTGATATATGAAGTTTTGAGTTTTTTGAATTATGAACTATAACGAAACTTAACATAAAAATAATAGATTTATAGTTAGATTTGGGAAAAAAAAAACTTATTGAAACATAGCAAAACATACATAACATCATCATATATCATATCAAATTTAGGTGGAAAAAAATCACACTAAATCTAAATCCATGTGAGACAAAAAATAAATTATAAAATAACTTATTATGATATTTATTCCAAAATGAAAACAATAAAATAAAAAACAAGATCAATGCCAAATCCAAGCCAAGCAGAGCCAAAACTGTCACCCGCACTGGAGAAGGAGATGGAGATGCCATTGAAAAATCCCCAACTTTGAAGCCCTAACGGTGAATCACAAAAGCCCCAAAAATAAATTGCACACCCAAACAGTTAAAGAAGACCATGCAGAGCTGACTAATGACAATGGGCAAAAAAGGCGTTAGGCAACAAAGACAACAACTAGCTTGAACGGAATGACCAATGGCAAGAACTGATCCTCCAACCATCAAAAGCGACAATTGACTCTCAAAACCTCTCTATTGACTAATCTACATGAAGACTTGAAAGAGCTATTTTCAAGTACAATAATTATAGTTCAATCTATTAGTATATAAATGAGAGCTATGTTATGCAATTAAACTTATTAGTTATTAGTGAAAAATAATTTTCTTTCCTAAAAGAATCATTCATCTTTCTTTCTTTCTTTGTTTTTTTTTTTTTTTTAAAAGAAAGAAAAGAAATACTACAAAATTGTTTGAATTTTGTGATAAAGGTTTAATAACAACTACTAATAATATTTATTAATAGATATAATAATTAGTATTAGTATATTTTATGAAATAAATATGTGTGAAAATGAAATTAATATATGGCTACAATTCATATTTGTTTTGTACAAATAATTTTAAAAACTTATAAAGAATGTTCACTTTTGGCTGAACAAAAGAAGTATCCCAGATCTAGCAACTTCCATGTAATCTCCCTTCACCCTTGAGGTTCTTGTGATCCCTTTGCCCAATAAATTCATAATGCCCAACAAGGGTACCTACAATGGCACGAAGAATCCCCTGGAACATTTAAAGAATTTCAAGGGGTGGATAGATTTGTATGCCTACAATGAAATGGTAAAATGTCATGCCTTCCAACTCACCCAAACAAATAAGGTTAGAACCTTGTATCACACCCTGAAACCAAGATTTTGCCCCACTTTTCAATGAAGTGAAGAAGAAAAAGAATATCTCCCACTTAATGACCTTACGATAGGGAAAGGACGAGCCTTCCAAGGACTTCTTCAACTTTGAGAAAATACTAGTTGTAGACTATTCATACTCTGTGGCAGTGAGGGCCCTCTAGCAAGCCCTTCGCCAAGGTGCCTTATGGAGGGACATGGCTAAAGATTTCCTCACCAAATATGCAGAGGCAACCTAGCTAATCAACACTTACCTAAATGTGGAAGAAATGACCAATAATAGAAAGTGTAATGAATAACTAGAAAGGAAAAGAGAGGGACCTAGACGATCCTAAATGGAAAGAGAATAAGAGGTTCATGACAAACCAAAGAGACAACCACCAAAACAGAGATAGAGATTTTGACAGCCCAAGATAGAGTTTTTAGACCTATACTCCATTAACAACACTGCGAGAAGCCATGCTAATGCAGATTGAGAACCAACATATAGTATAATGGGTCCAAAAAAATGAAAAATCTTGGATGATATAGATCCAAATACTGTAGGTTTCACAAAGAAGTTGGGCACTATACAAATGATTGCTTCCATTTGAAAGAAGAGATAGAAAGTCTCATCAGAAAAGGGTACCTAGAAGAGTTTGCACATAATGAAAGACAATAACAACATACACGTAGGGCTTCCCCACCTAGAGAGCAAGAACAAGCTCCAGAGTAGGGAGTTTGTGAAGTTAGGGTCATCATGGGAGGACCCATTGAGGAAGATTCTAACCATGCTTGAATGGCACATGCCTGTGAAAAAAGCTCTAGCATGGAAATCTTGCAGATTAACAACTCCAACAAAGATATAAAACTGATAGGCTTAGAAATAACTTTTTCAAAAAAAGTGGCTCGCAGGTTTTTCCACCTACATGTCGACGCTTTAGTAGTCACCCTCCCGGATGCTAACATGAATTTGTATCGGATCTTGATAGAAACAAGTAGCTCTACTAATGTCATGTTCTCCCAAGTCTTGAAGGAAATGTAACTTTCGTTTCCACTCAAGCCTGTGACAACTCCATTGGCTTTGGAAAGCATAATGTTATTCGTCATACTTGGCAGTATGGCTCGCAGTCTAGCTTAATGAGTGCAAGTAAGCATATAAGTCTAATTGTTAGATAAATGACCAAAGAGATAAATATTTGACAAATATTCTCTATTTATCTGAAAATAGATAATTATGAGAAGATAAATTTGATTTTAATTTAAGTCTATCTGCATAGGTAATTGATCGCCATCAGGTATATCTTTTTCCTCTGTATATATGCATCTTGTACACATTCACACATAACTCAAGTCATAAGACATAAACACAACACACCTACATTCTCTTTTTCTCCCTAAATCACGGAGAAAGACTTTTGTCTCATCTTTGTTTGCTATTACTCAAACTTACTTAAGCATTGGAGGGCCAAAGGCCACCACATCTCGTAGTAGTTTGGGGTCTTAATGAGTGTTTTCTGTTTGCAAGACCACAACAAAGAAAAGTATATCCCTTTTTGATGTTGACGTAAAACAGCATCAACATTCACTTATCACAAAATGTAAGTTGCAAAATAAAAACATTTTTGTATTGAAAAACAAAAATCTATTTATCACAATATAATAATTATAAACTCATAAGTAATAACTCATATTTGTCTACATAACAGTGCTATTAAAAGTACATACATATTATAGACATAGGCATTCCACAACAAAACAAAATGTAACACTCAAGTAATGAGAGAAAGTAGCGAGAGAAATTCTAATTAATAGATTAGTATTTTCTATTATCAGCCTTCAGTTTATGGTTGGATTTGTAGAGTTGGAAATGAAGAAATGAAAAAAGCTAATCTTTTTAGCAAATTTTGGCGTACATGCAAAAGATTTTGATGTTTTTAAGCGAGTCATTTAGATATTTTAGGAACATTTGATGATGAGCTTCTAAAATTCGTCTAATGATGAATCTTTTATAATATCAAATATTTATATTCTCCATATAAATAATCAATGAAATTTATATTCTCCATTTTTAAGTATTTATTTATAATTACATTCTTTTGGTCGGTTTTTATTCCTCACATACCTTTTCAATTCTTTTATTAATCGTTCAAATGGGTACATCTATCTCAAAAAGACCGATCCACAAAACTTTACTTCTCTTACTAGATGAATTGTGAGATATATCATTACATCAAAAAATGATGGGGGAAATAATTTCTCTAACTTGCATAGGATGACAAATTGTCTTCTTGCATATATCATTGAAGAAATAGCAAAACTTGATAATTTTACTCCTTACCTCTTTGGGCAACACCTATCGCAATGCTATAGGCAATAATTTTTGCATGAAGACATGGTAATAATGTGACTTCATCTCATATAAATTTTTGTTATTCAAAGAAACCAAACTATTTATGTTGGATGAGTATCCATTAGGGACTTTAATATTTGCTAATTTGTTGCAAAATAATTTTTTCTCCATCGTCGAAAAAGTGTAGCATGTGAGAGGTAAGTAAGTTTTATTCGCACCTACCTTTAAGCTAATCTTAGTTCTTACACACATTTTGATAAAATCCGTACGTCAAACACCATCTTTGATTTTTCCAAGAATATTTAGCGATGTACAAATAATACTATCACACACATTTTTTTCTATATTCATAACATCTAACAAATGTATAACATTCAAGAACTTTCAATATTCTAAGTCAAAGAAGATTGATTTTTTCCTCTATGGAGTGCTTGTATCAACCTCATAATTTTATTTCCCATGTGCAAAAGTCATCATCTCAACTCTTGCTAATACTTTACTTCAAATGAAGGGAATTGGTTGTGTTCCCTCCTCTTTATGTCTGTTAAAAAGACTTGCATTATTTTCTATAAGAATGGTATCGAGATAACCATTTTCTATTACCCATGTATGACATCTTTCTTGAATGTTTTAACCTTGATCCTTGATACCCCTCACTACATACTGGAAAAGCATAAAATCTTTCACAGCATGACCAGAAAGATTCGCATAAGTAGGAAAGTCATTGATTGTCCATAATAAGATAACTTTCAACTTAAAATTCTAAAGTTTGAAACTATCATACATATCAACTCCTTTGGTCCACAATAATTTCAAGTCTTTGAAGTAAATATTAATATCATTTCCATGTTGCTTGGGTCCAGATATTAACAAAGATAGCATTATGTATTTCATACATAGCTAAGGAGGAATGTTATATATGACAAATATAATGGGTCAACAACTATACCTACTACTTAAAGAGCTGTGAGGATTGATCCCATCAGCTTAAAGTACAAGTTTAATGTTTCTAGATTCAGTACCGACAAGCTTCCATTCGAGTGAGTCAGATAGATGTCACAACATTCCATCATTTTTCCTTTCCTTTGCATGCCATGTTAGATTTTGAGATGCAGCTGCATCTTGAAACATTCTTTTAAAACATAGAATGGGTGAAAAGTACGACAATACCTTTGCAAAAATATTAACTTTTTCCTTCCTTGATATTGGATTAACTTTTCATCTTGACTTTTGGCAATACGGATATGCAATGAAATCCTTGTAATCATTTCGATATAGAATAAAAGTATTAGGACAAGCATAAATTCTTTCATAATTCATGCCCATTTCACGAAGGATCTTCTTAACTTCATTCATTAATGATGGTAAAACATTATCTTTCAAGAACATCTCGCTCAAAAGAGTTAACAACTCCATGAAGCTTGTATCTGAATGGCCATGCTTACTTTTTTATTTATGAAGTGAGACCAACCTTGTCAATTTTGTGAACTTATTGTATCATGTGTATAATGGCTTTATAGCATCATCCATAATGTCTTGCATGTCACTCATCTTATTTTCATCATAGTTGTCATTTTGAAAGTTGTTTGCCCTATTTATGAAATCATTTTCACATGGATTAACGTCGATACTTCTTCATTAAGATAAACTTTTAAACTTTGTTTTCTAATCTCTCCATGATGATACCAATTTAGATATCCACTACCAATTCCATTGTGATAGATATGATTTCTAACTTCAACCACATTGAACTTTTCAAATTTGCACATTTCAAATATGGATAATAAATTTGATCTTTTTCGGTTGAATTATCATAAGCAAATCTAAATTTTTTTCCACACTCTTAATAAATTGTAAATAAATTGTACATTTGTTCTATTCATAGATATTTAACTCTTATACATCCTATGTATCATTGTAGTACAATTTCTTGTCAATTCCTAATTTAAAAATAATCACTTATCGAATATTAAATAAAAATATGTTGTCAAATAAGTTGGTTATTTAATGTCATAAAAAAGTTTATAAGCCGATTATAGGTATCATTTTATAAGGCGGTCAATTGTTGTCCTAAAAAAATTTTATAGGACAGTCAATAGATATATTATAAAACAATTAATAGTTGTCCTAAAAAAAGTATAGAACGGTCAATAACTGTCCTGTAAACATTTTATAGGACAGTTAATAACTATCCTATAAAATATTTATAGGACAATCTGACATCAATAGTTGTCCTATAAATTTGTTTTAAGATGGTTTATGACAGCTCTATATGTAATGTTTATAAAAAAGTCAAAAATTGTCTGCATTCTTATTTTAATTAAAACTGTCCTATATTTATTTTAAATAATTTTCATATATAATACTACAACTATATATATATATATATATATAGAGAGAGAGAGAGAGGAGCCTAAGAAAGAAATAGAAAAACGAAAAAAATTAAATTTCATGAAAATCATAATATTTTATTATATGTTCACAATTATTAAGCTTAAAATTTCCAATTTAAGTATCATGGATAAAGTGTTAGCATCACGTACATGTTAAAGGATTCAGTGAGTGAACTTGGTAATGTTGGTTAAATTAGTTTCATTATTTATTGTTTACTCACTTAAATTATTTTAAAGCCAAATTAAATGTCATTGCAATTAGTTTCAATTGTTCTTTTGTCCATAAGGCAAACTAACAATAAAATGACAACTATAGATAATTTTTATATTTTATTTGATGAGTTTAAATAAATATATCCATATTTATTATAAAGATAAAATTAAGATAGAGTTTTTAATATAAGCCAAAATATTATATATGTTATTTTGATTTTTTAATCATATTTTCACTTTCAATTCTTTATATATCAATTTATAAAATTCTATATAATTATTATTTAAAAATAAATATTATTATATGATATTAATAAAAATAAAAATAACAACAACAATAATAGTAATAGTAACCGGTTAAATGTTATGCTTAGTAATTAAAAAAATTCATATTTTTTGAAAAGTGTTGAAACAAAAAAAAAAAAAAAAAAAAAACGAAGTTTTATTAATAATAGTTATATAAGAGGTGTAAAAATAAGAGTTAGTTATATTATAATAATAATAATAATAATAATGAGCAGTAAAATAATAATAATAATAAATATCTATTTATAATATTTTAAAATTAAGTTAGTGTTTGTAAATTTCGTCTGATTTTGGTATTAGGCATTCATCAATCTTTGTCCATCTTAATCTATGTTATATTTTTATTTAATTGAGTCTACAATTTGAATATTTTTATTGTAATTTTTTTAAAATCAAGTATAATTTGAATATTTGTATTGTAATTTTCTAGTTTATAACAAAAAATAAATAGTGCATGTTTATTTCATTAAATTTTTTGTTGTTAAATAAATTCTTTTTCTTTAAAAAAACTTACAATATCTTACTAGGAAAAAATAATCATCTTCTTTAAGAGAATCGTATTTGTGCCATAATTAAAATTTTATAAAATTAAGATGAAATTTAAATATTTTAATAACTCATTACTGATGTTAAACTAAAAACACATAATAAAATTATTTATTTGGTGGGTTTTTTTTAATACAATAAAACCATTATATATATAATTATTTTGTGGGTTTTTTTAATTCACAAAATAAAACCATTATTTATGGAATTTATTATCATTAGAATAATTAGAATTAATATTGTCTTTGAAAATAAATATACCCTTAAATAAATACTTTATGTTCTTTCATTTTTTTTAAAAAATAATTATTAATTAAATCTTAAAAATGTACTTGATATCCAGAAGATATATAATTATTAAAGACAATCATTTTTCTAATGCAAATGAGTTTAAATTATGAACTATATCTTAAAAAATTTCACAAATTAAATTAAGTTTTTAATTTTATTTATCTATATAAAATAGGCAAAATTATATCATTGGTGTCTAAATTTTAACCAAATTTATACTTAGGTCAACAATTATCTTACAATAATTTACAATTATTATTAATTCATGTATCGTATTACATATAACTTATTAATATTTAATTTATTTATTTTTTTACTTTTTATTATGTGTGACTCTTTGACTTTTATAAATAAAAAATTAATTTTATACCCATAAAAAACAAAACATAAACCTAAAATATATATACATAAAATATAAAATTAATAAGTGATGGTTTTGGTGGGAAATTTTTAATGGAAAATAAAATAAAAAAAAGAAAGAGTAAATAAAATCAAGCAAAAACTCAATGTCACAATAAATTAGTAATAGTTAGTAAATTCATTTAATTTAATGTTATTATTTATGTCATAATAATTCATAATCATTGTAACTTATCCATTTTTTTTTGTTATAGCGTTATAAAACACCACATAAATCTATTAAAAAAATCTCTTAAAAACATAACAATTATTAATAATATTATAATAAGTATACAATAATTAATAAATAATGATTTTTTTATAAAATTTAATGTCATAATAAATTAGTAATGTCTAGAAAATTTAGTTATTTAGTATTATTATTAATTTCAAAATAATTCACAATAATTATTAATTCATGTTATCAATATTTGATTTTTTTTAATTTTTATTACGTGCGTTTAACTCTTTGGATTCTACAAAGAAAAATTAATATTATAACTATCAAAAATATCATATAAATTTAAAAAAAAATTGAAATATATATAAAATTAATGAATAATGGTTTTGTTGGACATTTATTAATATAAATAGGAAAAAAAGAGTAAATGATATTAATAAAAATATGCAAAAATTTAGTGTCATCATAAATTAGTAATGTCTAATAAATTAATGTAATTTAATATTATTATTTATGTTATTAATTGATAATTATTATTAATTAACCTAACTTATATTAAGTGTTTAACTGTTTGGATCCTAAAAAAATGTTACAACCATGAAAAACACCTCATAAATCTAAAACAAAATTAAAAAATATGAAATTAACAAATAATGGATTTGGAATATGAAATATGAAATAATTAAATATATGTCTTTGTAGTCGTAATCATTGAAACTCTATTAATTTTTTTTAAATATAAAATTAAAAATATAATCAATGAGAGTATAATAAATATTTTTTTTTAATTAGTGATCCGCAAATTCCAAAAACTGACACATATATAACAATTATATTTATTTTGACATTTAAATATAGCATAAAATATAATAATAATAATAATAATAATAATAAGCAAATATACGTCATATATAATTCATTAAAATTATATGAGAATTTCTTCTGGAGTTACACTCTATTGAATTGTATACATTAACAATGTATCAATACTTGCATAGAAAAAAAATAACATATGTGTTTATTTCATATATTAATACTTGCAAAGAAAAAATAGAATAAGTGTTTATAGCAATTGATAATTTTATTTCTATAAAAAAAAATTATAATATTATAACAAATAAAAGTAACTATAATTTAGTCCTTGAATATTAAATGTTGTTCATAATTTAGTCTCAATTTTTAAATATTTTTATAAATTATTTAAATTTATTAATTTTATTACTCACTTTACATGTTAAAGTTTAAAATATTCAATCATTTTTATTAAAATTATACTCTAAACTATATTTAGGAATTCAAAAATGAAATTAATCACTTTAATACTTGTGATTTGGCTTAAATACTAAAATATTCATTTATTGTATGTATTTTAATATAATTTATATTTTATTTTTATGTGAATTAATTTATTTAATTTTATAATTTTTATGTCTTTATATTATTAGAAGAAAATAAAATGAAGTATTTCAAAGTGAAGAAAATAAATGGTTCACTATCATTGCTAGGATATTAATACAAAGTAAATGAATTAAACAAAATTGTATAAAATATCAAAAAGAGAATAAAAAGAGCAAATTTAACAAGTGCAGGTATATAAAATTAGAGTTAAAAATTTTACAAACACAAATAGAGTTTGTACCTCTAGACTCTTAATTTTTTTTCTTTTTCAATATGATATATTTATATTTCCCTGCATATCAATACTTGAAGCTAAAGATAGAAAAATGATTAGAAAAAAATGATAGAATGAGGGAGAAAAAAAAGACTTTCGGAAAAGAACATGAAATATTTCGAAGTAAAGAAGATGTACATATACAATTTACTATCATTGCTTGCATATTAATACAAAAAAAAAAATTAATAAAATGCAAAAGGTTACCCATTGATAATATATTTAGTTCAATTGTCGTTATTATTTTAGAATTGTAAGAGTTACAAAGATAATTATTAGATAATAAAAACATAATGCTAACTTTATTAATAATAATAAATTTTAAAAATAAAATTAACTATATGAGTTACAACTTACGATTATAATTTAAAGAATTATAATTGTTAGTTTATAAATAAAACCTAATTATGATTATTGTTTTAATAAACATAGTAGTATAACGTATAAAATTTGAATAAGTAAATAAATAAAAAAAATATTACTTAGAATTAAAAAAAAATTAATTTTATCATGGCTCATGTTATGATTGGGTATACAAAATATTAAATTAATATATAATATAATAGTGTGTTAAATTAGATTATATTAAAAATATTGGATAAATATAGATGAAATTTTTTAATAATAATTATAATCATAATAATAACAATCTAGTATACCTTTGGAATGAATATTTATACTATCTATAACTTTATTAGTTATTACCATTGTTGATTATAAGGATTTCATTATTGGCTGCAAATAAACAATAAATAAATAATTAAGAAAATTTAGATTATATGAAAATGTTGAACAAGAAAAGATAAAGTTTAATGATGTTAGTGATGAATAGTAATAATAATAATATTGACTAATATAAAAATAAGAATTGTATTATTTGAATGATTTGAATTTGTATGATGTAAGAGTAAGAATGAGTTTGAATTTGTTTGATTTAAATTTAAAAATAAAACAACAACAACAATAATAATAATGTGTGTAAGAATAAAAAAAAAGAGCTATATTGCTTGAATGATTTGAATTTGCATACTTGAGATTTTGTGAAATAAATTTTTTTTTTCAAAAGTTTGGTAAATTTATTGTTGACAATGGTATATAAAGATATCTACATATGGGTGATTTAATCAAGAGGTAAAAATTTGAAACAAATTTATAATAAATATTCATGCATTAATGTAACGTATTTATTAAAAAACTATCATTATTAATGTCTAAAAAACTTTCCTCATTATATTAATTTAAAAAATTATTAGTTTTTAATTTTAATAGATGATTATTTTATTCTTTTAAATTTGATAATTTCTAACAATTTAATATTAATAAAAATTTTAATTAAAAACATTAATAATATTAAAACGTTATAAATTTAATTGTAATAATTTAAATAATGTTCTTATTATATTTATTTAATAAATTATTAGCTTTTAATTTTAATATATGATTATTTTATTCTTTTAAATTTGATAATTTCTAACAATTTAATATTAATAATTTTTTTAATTATAAACAATAAAAATATTAAACCACTAAAAACTTAATTATAATTAAAGTATTTGAATCAAATGTTTATAATAAATATTTCTAAAATAAATATTAATGTATTTATTTGTAGAGTATTTTAGTTATTATTTGTATTAATTATATAAAATATTAAGGATATTATTGTCTAAATATTAATATGAGAAATTTTTTTTTTTTGCTATTTAAAGTTTTTTATTTTTATTTTTTATATTTAAAGTAGATATAGATAATTACTTGATTAGAAGTGTTCACCGGGACAAGAAGCACCTGTATATTGATACTTCAACGTGACCGCGTGCATACCATATGTTGCTTAATTGTTTGAATCCTACTAAGAAAGTCGCCTTATGATAAGACCAATAATGCCTAGTCTAACCGTCTAAAATAAGACAAATGGCTTTGCTTTGACGTGTTCTTATTCTTTCTCCAATAGTCAAATTCATTGGCGCGCTATCTACTCCCACGAGTACAGAAAAAATAAATAAAAAATATATAAGAAAAGTAGAAAATCGTATATAATAATTGTTTGATGAAACAATAAATTCTTTTGACGTCACTGCTTACATAAACTTTTGTAATTTTAAAACACTTTTATCCCATGTGGTTTCAACTGGCAAGTAGCTAGAATTAATGAAAGAGAGAGATACAAAGTTATGTAAATCTCAAGGTAATAATTTGTGCATTGATTAAATTAAACCCTAATAACAATTTCAATACAAAATAAATTAAATTTAATTAAATTAAATTTAAATTTATTTTAATTTAATTTAAATAATTTAAAAAAAATTAAACTAAATTAGGATAGGAGTTGGAGCACAAAATAAAATAAAATTTTAAATAAAATAATAAAATAAAAGAAAAATTATATTAAAATTAAATAATTTACCATTTCTTTTAGTACTTTTTTTTTATAATATATCAGTTATTTTTCTTTCATTATTTTTTGAAATATAAATTGATAATGAATAAAAATTTATAATTTATTTATTTTGTCACAATATTATGTTACATTCTTTGATGTTAATGCATTTAACATTTAAATCCACAAAACTCTTTAAATAAAAAAATAATATTCATATTTAATTCCAATTAGTATTATGAAATTTTTATTTTCAAATCGATTAAGTATTAATTTTTTAAATAAAACTTCAAATATATTATAAGCCTATATGCTATTATCTTTTCAATTAGTCTATTGTCTTAATAATTATGTATTATATAATAATCAAAATTCTATTATTGTGTATATAAAAAAAAAGTTATATTATCTTATGACATTTTAAGTTACTTGAACTCTTCATTTTTTATAATTATTTTTATTTAATCTACTCATTTCTATTTGTTTTGTTTTGTGTTTAGAAATTTTTGTATTAGAACTTGAACTTGGGGGCTCTTTATTTTAAATATAAGTTTCTATGAGAGCATGAGAGCCTCTAACTTTTGCATTAGTGGAATTTGATGGCATTTATTTCTTGCCTAATTAATTTAGAAATTGTCTTCATGCTTTAATAATTAATTTTTTATCTTATATGTCTGTTTTCTTTTTTTATTTTATGTAATACTACTTCAGCTTTAATTATTAAACATATTTTTTAATAAAAAAAGTGATATTAACTAAAAAAAATATATGTAATTAACAATTCGAGCTAATTTGTGTCAGTTTGTTTGTATTTTGTTTAGATTCAGACTCACCTTTTATAGCTTGAATTAAATTTAAATTAAATTAAGATTGAAATAATTTAAATTGTGATAATTTTGGACCAACTTAAATTAGCTCCAACAAGATGAATTATGTGAATCATTTGTAAAATATAAATTTGTTCCCAAAGTTGTTGAGAAAGTAATAATAAGGATTCACTACAAGTTGGAGTTGTCTCTATCTAGTTCGATTCACAAAACTATGGAATGTAGCTCCACAGCTTCGATATGCTCACTTTGGAACCTTCTATTAGGTGAGCCTTAAAAATTATTTAACAGGCCGGTAATAGAATCAGTTCAATATATTTTATTTTGCCAGTTTTTAAACTAAACACATCTTAATTGTCAAAATAAAAATAAAAAATTAAATACATGTTGTTAGTACAAAGGCAAGTATAATCTCAAATTAAAAGATAAAGATAATTTAAAAAAAAAATTATAAGTATTTGAGTTACCTTTTTTTTTAAGATTTATCTTTTAGATTGAAATCTCATAACACTTATGAGATATCCATTAGCCTATTAGGTTTCCAATAAATGATATTAGAACTAATGGTTAAAAAATTGTTGACACATGTACGTGCCCCCATGTGAGAATTTATGTCCGAAGATGGACTTTATTTGTTGATTTTTCGAAGGAGGGACACAGTAGACCTTTACACGCTGGTGACTAGCTTAATCAAATTGAGAGTAACCAAGTGAACTCAGTAAGGAGTTTGCAAAGGAGATGTCTAAGTAGACTGGGCAAAGTTTGCGGATGAACTCAAATTGACTCCCAAGATGTTCATGGGCGCTGTTACCATGTAGTAATCTTGAAGTGTGGGCCTAAGGTTTGTGCCAGAAAATGTGATAACCCAGCCTCTGCAACATTGACAGTAACAAGGTGGATTACATGTTGAGTTCAAAAGAGGGCTTTATGATTCAAAAAAAAAGTACGTGTGACTTGTTTGGAAGGGATTATTAGAATAGTAAAAAATAACATAGTCTTACATCAAAAAGGGTTTATAAGTGAACCCCCATAGCATTTATGGGAGGCCAATTGGAGAACTCTTCTTATTTTGTTTTAAGTTGTTAGTTTCAATCACACCAATATGTTTTAATATATATATATATAAATTAAATCAATAGCTTCCAGCAGTTCTCTAATATGCAAAATTCTGTGGCCAAGATTACAGAATGTGGTGCCATAAGCTAAAGTGGTATTTATAGTGTGCTAGCTTTTAGCTAAAGTGGTAATTAATTGACCCAATTATGATTAGAACTATGTTAACGCTTTTACCAGGTTTAATTTTTCTCCAACAAGGAAGCTGCTTTCCTTTACTAATTCATTATATAACGTATATATTGGGATTTTTATCCATTAAGAAAGCTCCAATCTTAACCGTTAACAATTGTGCTTAAAAATTTAATTTAAATTTGAAGGAGTAAACATAGTTTGATTTTCTCGTCCACAAGTACTATTTCGTAAAAATAATAAATCAATAATTGATATGCATGCCTACGCAAAAGCTTCACATGGAACTAACCCAAGTAAGATTAAATCTGGTTCAGTATTTTATTAGTGTTAATAAGTAAAATAATATTCCCACAATTTAAATTATATTGTTACAATTATTATTTTTTAATATCAATTTTATCAAATAATAGTTACATTAAGATATACTTAATAATAGAAGTAAAATAAATTTTTTATATATTTTTTTTGCAAAAAATTAAAAATAATTTTGGCAATATCGTTACTCTTAAACAAATGTACAATTTTGTCCATATTTTCAAATTTTATTTTATTAATCCTTTCATTTAATAAAATGTATATTAATGATTAAATTTTGAAAATAACCTAAATTTTTGAAAGATAACTTTGTCTTTACAAAAATATTTATTATTTTATGCATTAATTCTCTTTTTCTTTTTTCAATATCTTACGACAAACGCTACATTTCTTCGCCCCTCAACTACTATTTATTAATTACTGCAGAATAATTTAAAACTATAATTTTTACCGAAATTACAATTAAAATACCACCAACTCATTTAAATCACCATCTTTATCCCTAACTTCCACCGTCAATTGCTCATTGCCTTCGATCTTCATAATCTCCTTATTCTTGACCACAATAAGTCCGAATAGAGTCACTTTTATGTTAAATTTGATCCAAAAAGTTGACCACACAGAAATTGTTTTTTTTTTTTACCAAAAAAAAAAAAGAATTTTTATTTTTTATTTTAAATAAATGTTGACACATATTTGATATGTAAATGCTAGGTTTGATTTAAACTTAATTACACTGTATTAACGGGTTGATGGAATAAAACAAAACGAGAAAACTACAAGTTTCTTACAAATTGAACCAGATCGAACGGGGGTTTACTCTAATCACATTAAACTGTATTTGAATAGCACTATACATCACGGGCTTAATAACTACACGACTACACGGTTAGTAAAGTTAACTCTTTTTAAAAAATAAAAAATAAAAAATAAAGTTATTGGATCAAAATAACATTTATATCAATTATAATCGTGATAAGTGTTTTTCTTGAATTTTTTGAGTCATTTAATTTCCGGTCAAAAAATACAACAAGAGAAGAGCACGTGTTACATTTTTATAATAAGCTTTGAAAAGATGTAGCAGGCGGCTGGTGTACTCAGCAACCAATCATCTGTCTTCTAGCTTCCCTCTCTCTTTCGACCCAAAAAATAAATAAATTTTAATAAAGAGATAGGCCAAATTTTTTGATGTCTTATTTTTTTAAAATTTAATACTTTTTTTTTCCCAATCACATTCAATTCTTAATTATCTTTTTTTTTTTTTTTTTTTTGGCTAAAGAATTCTTAATTATCTTTACATATCTAAGCCAACAACATACTATTATTATAATAGCTGAAACAAGAAATTCAAAGTCATTAAGAAAGGGAGATAATTATCAAGAACAATTACCTTTAAATGTTTTTTCAATGCAATGTAATAATCATGAATTCTTTATGTATTAAGTCATCATTATATTAGATTTAGTGTTATATTGGATTTTTTTTTCTGTTAAATTATAAAGGTAAATTATTATTAATTATAATATTACATTTAGTCTAAACAATGTATTAAATTTTCGAAAAAAAAATTATTTTTTTATTAATAATATTATATACATTAAATTATTGTATGCATGTATTAAGTGATATGTCACTTAGTAATTTGATATAAAATTAATGATTTGTAATGATAAAATATTTGTGAAATGATCTAACAATTAATTGACTAATTAGGTCGATTATGTATTAGATAAAAAATATTTTTTTGCTTTTTGAGTAGTGCTTGTTATATGCATGCATATAATAACATATTAATTATTGGTTGATTTAAATTAGTGGTTATAAATTTTTTACTAATATAAAGATAATTAAATTATATAATATAAATTATAATATGAAATAAATTATAAAAAAAAAAAGAATTATTTTGATTTTTTATTAAAAAAGGTCAAAACGTAACGATGGGACCCATACTCAGCGTAATTACCTCATCAGCACGGTGCTAGCCGACGGCTAAATAATAATAATACATTCAATTAAAAATCAAATGGTTGACTGTGCTATGTTGTCCATAATTTGGAGATTTTTTTTTCGATACAATAGAAATATGGAGATAGTGAATATAATATAAGAGACATAAAAATAAATATTAAATTAATACAATAAATATAAAAATATAAAAACTTAAAAAATAGAAGTTAAAAAAAAATTGAGTCTATTTCTTCAGGTACTCGATCTCTCTATTTTACTGTTTTATAGAAAGAAAAAAAATTAAAGCGGAAATACCATTAATATTTCACTCACCAATTTATATATAAATAAAAGAGAGTAGTACTATATAAAGATCTTTCTTATGACTCATTCTCATAAGCACTTGGAGCAACAATCCTATCTCATTTCTTTCTCAAACATATAAGGAAGAGTAAAATATTTAGACTACCAACTAATTTCCAATATCATTAATGGAGGGATATTCATCTTCATCATCCACGATCAAATACTTAACAAAAAACCCAAATCGTGAAGAAAAGGGTTCAATTCCATCATATTATTCTTCATTACACTCAATTAAAAAAGCACCTACAAAGCCATGGAATAAGAAGCCAATTATAGCACCAATGCCACCAACACAACAAAGAGTTTACAAAGTGGATCCTATCAATTTCAGAGAACTTGTTCAAAAGCTCACAGCTGGGCCTGAATTCCTCCAAACTCGGCGCCTTCAAAGCGTAGCTCCTCCACCTCTTGATGTTAAGCCTACACCTTCCACAAGAGAAGTAGCAGCTGCTAAACCTTCATTGTCTGAAATGTACAAAGAGTTTTCTGAAGCGTTAGATCATCAAAGTAGTAGTAAAGGTCATGATAACAAGGTGGCTTCCACTTTTCTTGGATTGAATTTGTCACCATCTTCTTATAATTGGTGTTCTTCCCCTCTTTTTAGTCCTGATACTTGTACTTTTCTGGAACAGAATAGAGTTCTTTAGATCATCATCTTTAATTAAGTCAAGTTTTATCCTGTTAATTGTTTTAAATTAATGTGCCCATGTGTGTTCTCAAAGTCACAACTGTTGTCATTTTCTTTTACAATGAATATCCAAATTTCATTGAATATAATTTAATCACTAAATTTTAGTGGCAATGCACAGTGGTAAGTGATAACAATTAAGGCGTACAGTCGATGTAATTCAACTGTAATATATATATAAGAGATCGGGTTTAAGTCACAATTACGAACGTGTGTTTTACTTTTTTTTTTTTTTATCTTATTTTTATTTTTATTTCAAGTCACAATTATGAATGTGTATTTATTTATTTATTTTATTTCAAATATTTAACACTAATTTATGTTTCTATGTTACACACCACATGGTGGTCAATTAAAAGCATATAGTTTGCATATTTAGGTGTGTTTTTTATTCTTTCTTTTGTTTTCTTAAACTCTGCGTATTTATAGCTTGTTCTTTCTTTCCTTCTAAAATTAAAATCTTTTCTTTTTAAGCTCGCCGGGGTTTCTCTAGGTGATCGTCGAGGTAGGTCGGCGAGGTGTTGACTATGTTATTTTGTTCCTTTTTTTTTTTAACGTTAGACCTAGCAGGGGTTTCGTCGGTATCTCACTGATACCTCTGAGGTGGTCGGCGAAGGTACCACGTAGGGTTGGTGAGGGTTTCGTATTTTGAAAATTTTCTATAAATACTCATTCATTTTCTTTATTTTTCTGAAGAATTTTGTGTGGAAAAATTTTGTCAATTTTATAACTCATATATGAAATATTTTATTTGAGTAAAAAATATTTTCTATTTATTTTTATATTTCTTGTATCACTAATACGTTGGTTGTTCCGTATTATTAATTCAGAAGTGATTATTCACTTGAAGATTTTTATTATTTAAATATTTTGTAAAAGGAGATTCTGTATTCTCAATACATTGAGTATTATTTATGTATTGAAATACGAGGTGGAGGTGGAGTTTATTAAACTCTTTTATAAATGGAGTTTTCCGTAATAACAATACATCGAGTGTATTTCTGAATTGTTATTATGAGATGGAGTTTTCGTATCAATAAACATCGTGTGGTTTCCTTATTGTTGATATTAAGTGTTTTATTCTAATTATAGTTTAGGTAAATTTGCATATATAGTTATACACTAATCTGATCATAGGTATTTGCATTACACTGTTTGGTGGTGTGGCTCTGGAGGTGAATCAAATTCAGTGTGAATTAAAGTAGTTGTGAAAACAACTGGTGATAGCAGCCTAGACAGTTAGGATAAGTGGTCTCTAACTGATAGAGTTATTCAAAGTTTTACCTTTTCAAGTCTGTATTAACTGTTTATTATTTTTAGTGAATTTGGATGCTGAGTGGTTGTCTTAAGCAACTAGTGAATGTTACCACTTATGATTGGAGCCTTAGTGGGTTTACAATGTTATATCGTTGTATTTGCTTGTTCTACTACATAAGTTAGTACAATCTGAGTATTCATAGTATATGTGACAATATATATTGTCTATACTAAGATTGAAAAATATTTACTGACTTTACTTCTTTATCTACATTTTCTTGTTCTTTTCAATTACTTTTTGCTTCTTGTTCGAGTAAGGCGAGTCCTTAGGTATCCATATCACCTAGACTTAGTTGTTCACCGAGTTGGACTTTTTTTGGAGATCTCAGATGTGTTCTTATCTGAGATCCTTTGACAATGAGGTTTGGTCTTTGATAGAGAATGGATGGAAGTGTCATTTTCAAAACTTAGATCATGGCACTAGTATCCCCAAACCTTCGACTAAAGAAGAACCTTAGTTAAGTGACAAAAATCATCTTGGACTTTACACTATCATAGGAGCTATTCCCTCTTATGATGAACATCATCAGTCAAAATTTAGAAGGTCTAATGAGGCTTGGAATTACTTGGAAAAGATTTATGGTGCTGACTTCAGCATTACTAAAGTTGATATGAAAGGATTGACTTCTTTAAGTATAATGTGTTGATGGTTTCTCATGATGAAGAAAAGTCCACTCATTCCACCAGTTGGGCTGATGTTGATGATGGGTTCTCCTTACAAGACTCCTACGATGATTTGATTTATGAACATTTCAAGTTGAAGAAGATCATGGGTGATATTGAGCATAGTACTAAGGAAAAAGATAAATGTCTTTTGGAGATTTTCAGTCAACTGTTAGATATTACTCTTAATAGTGAGAAAGATTTTGAATCATTATAGGAGATTTATTAAAGATTTTTCTAAGATAAGTCATCCTCTATGTAATCTGTTTGCTAAAGATGTTTCTTTTGTCTTTGATGATGATTGTTTGACTGCTTTTACTGTTTTAAAAGAGAAATTGACTTCTGTGCCTATTATCATGGCACCTGATTGGTCGTTACCCATTGAAATTATGTGTTATGCCTCCAATTTTGCTATAAGGCTTGTTTTACAACAATGAGTAGATAAACATTTGCATGTCATTTACTATGCTAGTTAAACTTTAATGACGCTCAACTTAACTACTCAACTACCAAAAACGAATTCTTGGCTGTTGTGTTTTCTTTAGATAAATTTAGGTCTTATTTGGTAAGATCTAAAGTAATTATGCATTCAGATCATGTGGCTTTGTGGTATTTGTTGAGTAAATTGAGTGCTAAGCCAAGATCAATTCCGTGGGTTTTACTTTTGCAAGAATTTGATTTAGAGATTAGGGATAAAAAGGGAACTAAAAATGTTGTAGCTGATCATTTATCTAGGTTACTTTCTGACTTTAACACTACTGAGAGTGACAAAAAAGTTGATATTGTTGAGACTTTTCCTGATAAATAATTATTTTCTGTAGGTCCAAATCCTTGGTATGCAGATATAGTGAATTTTCTTGCTAGTGGTTTATTATATATTTATATATTTTATATTTTGTAAATATATTATGATAGAAATTTTAATAAATTTTTTTATATTTTGAAATGTTAGCAAATATTCTATTTTTGAACATTGTTGTAAACTTGCTTCAGAAATATTAGAAAACTTTCTCTTTTTAGAAACTTTAGAAAATTTTGTATTTTTAAATTTTTTTTAAAAACTTACTATTTTTAAAAATATTGTAAATTTTCAATTTTAGATAATATTACCTTTTTAGTAAATTTTGGATTGTATTTGATAATATTACAGTCTTCTACTCGGTTCTTACCGTTGTTGAAGCAGTCGAAGTCTTTGAGTGACTCATTTTCTCTTTGAATCACACCCATCAAATGCGCCAATCTTAGGCAACCTCCACTTGGATAAGAAGTGATCGAGAAGCTTTGGTGCAAACTCTATTAAGTTTTCAATAGTTCCTAGCTTCATGGTTCTGTATTAAACTCTAGCCTTTCCTTTTAGTGTCATGAGAAATGGTCTGCAACTGACAGCATCACTATGTGCATAGAGATTCACCCAATATCAAGGTGGTCTAGTGTCTCAAATGAACCATCATAAGTCCAATGCTAAGTTGCTTGAATTTTTTCCCAGGGTAGTTGATAATACTTCTAAGGTGAATGGAGCTTGAGCTTGAATATATGTCTGGAGAAATTTTCATACCCAACAAATTCAAGTTTTCTTTTTTCATCTTTCATGATCCAGTCTATTTACATTATCCGTGAGCTTACTAGTGCTTTCAATTTCTGCAAATAGATAATGTCAACAAAGCATTTACTTGACATACATCTTACCAGTACAGCACGCGTACAAAGTACTTTACAAGTCGCAACATAAGCTAAGAAAATCTTTGGCGTGTCAATTCAAACACTAGAAAATATACATTGTGTTGACAACGTTGGTTTGGTTCCTGATGCAATCATGGTTGCTATTGATCCCAATAGTTTCTTAGTTGGGACATATGAAGGAGGAGCTCATCTCTGCCCAGACCTGTGATGCTGCTAGTCATTATCCATGGTGGATGTTGCCGGTAGTTTTCTTGGATTAGCTGCTGAAAATTCCTGATGTTTTCATCGGGTCTTTTCCCTTTACTCACCTTCATTTTGTCACACTTTGTGAAAACAAAAGTTATTGGTATCTGAAATGCAGAAAAAGCAACAGCATTACAATTAGAATGTAATGAATGAACTAGCTATATATATGGGAGGGCATAATAAAGATGTTCTATATTAGATAGCATACTTTGTTGCGTCCAAGCCAATTAGCACAGTCTAGATCAATCTTCTGAGGTGGAACACTCGCGTCAACAAGAAGTAGCACAGCAACAAGAGTATCTCTGTTCAAAAAGTACCCTTTAGTGAACGATGACCAATCCGTCTGTGCTGCTTCTGAAGCTTTGGCAAATCTGGAAAGAAAAAGGCATACATGAAGTACAAAATAACAAGATATATTAATGTCAAATATAATGTTGCTCAGTAGTAGTTCACAAGGACAATGAAGTGGAAAGGTCTTCAATTTTTCCATAACAGTATTATTAGAAGAATAAGAAAGAGGGCAAATCACTTTGGAAAAGCTGATCATAATAGAAACCAAATCAAAATAGTGTCATGTTTAAACAGCTCCAAAAGTAGCCATCCACCTCAAAAAAATTCATGTTTTTGTTTGTACAGCTATCAATAGCCTGCTATGACACATGAAAAGGAAGAGGGCTAAGCTTAGCAAAAAGTGTTCAACTGTACGTAGAGAGAGAGACGAACATAAGTTAAGAATTAGATGATTTGAAGGCATCTCACAAGAACCTCATTTGGTCGAGATCAAAACAGCATAGCAATAATAAAAGATATTTCTACCTCTAGGTTTTTTTTTTTTAATTAGCTCAAGTGTAGCTAGATACCCTATTAGACACAAAGTACCAACTCATTTTAAAAAAATTTAGGCCATATTTGATAACAATTTTGATTTTGTGATTAAATAATTGATTTTGTGATTTATTATTCTTTTATAAATATAATCATTAAGGTGTTTAATAAAAATTTATACCTAGTGAATTTCAAGAAAAAATCAAAAATCACATCCAAGTTGTTTGATAACACTTTTTGCTTTTTGATTTTTTTTAAAGAACTTTAAAATAAAAAAAAAAATTGTTATTTTTTATAAATTTTAAGTTTTTAATTATTTTCTTCTAATATTTATACATATAAAAGTGATATGAATTAATTTATTTTTTAAAAAAAATATTTGGCCAAAATGAAAAAAAATTAAAAATCACAAATCTGATTCAAAATGCTTCTTTTTAAAGATTTAAGAATTACCCCCATACTTTGGTAATAATTCTTTAAAAATGTAAAAATCAAAATAAAAAACTGTTACCAAACATATCTAATTGAAAAATTAATTGAAAAAAAACAAAAGTTAAAAATCAAAATCATTATCAAAAAAGCCAATTATAACGTCAGTTGCTAGCTAGATGATAGTTTCACAAGCAAAAATGAAATCCCAAAATCTTTTAAAACATATACAAAGCAAAGATACTGAGGATCCATTTGGGTCCAATGGTTTATGCTTCTAAGACCTATAAAAGCGGTGGCAAACATAGGAATTTTCCCCCAAGGGATTGAACTACTTCATAGTTAGCATACTCAGAGTAAATAATAAATTTAGCACATTGTTTTAGTTCATAGTTATCATATCTACAAGTTACATGCTCCATTATTCTCGCTTAAATCTAAGAATATAAATTTTCAATCTTTTGCTAATTTAAAGAATAGTTTATATTCAATTTGATCAATCTAGATATTTTTGGGATGTCAAATCGAAGAAATTTGGTACAAAATTGAACAAATTAGAGTATTAGATTGATCACTCAATTTAATTAATAAATATAATAAAATTTCATAAATATCTAAGTTGAGATTAATACTAACTAATTTTTTCGAAAAAAAATTTATAAGGTCGTCCTAGCCAGCCCCTTGTGACAGTCTGTCCCATATAAAACAATGCTTCTCATCCATTGAGAAAAACTCACTCTAAGTGCTTTCTAGTGAATTTAGTTCTGTATTAGTTGAGTAGTTCTTTACATTGTGCCATGTCAGCATTAGTATTTATTAAAAATATTTAGTTTATCCTAGTTCCATTGTATATATAAGTCCTTTATGTACAGAACAATACATGTGTGTAAAATAATTTCTTCATTTTCCTTCTCTCTAGTTTGCTTGAATGGTATCAAAGCTCAACGATTTCAAGGGCTTGAATTTTGCTTTTGCGTTTCAAGAGTTTGTATCTTGTAGCTGTGGAAGCTAGACCTACTTATAGTTAAGTAGTGAATACATTTGTTCAAGTTCGTCCAAATCTTGATAAAAATTTGCATTCAGGCTTTGCTTCATTCTCAAACATTTGATTTCCTTGCACAAAATTTTGCATCCATACCTCCAATGAATGCTAGTCTCTCAATTAAACTCGATCTTGCGAACAACTTGATTTGGTGCAAATAAATGGAGAGTTTGATAATTGCTTGCTAACATAAGGGCTTCATTGACAGACTGAACCTCTTCATTAGGGTTTTGATATCTTAAAAGTCCCCCTATTTAACAAAATGTACATATTTGTACTCTTATTTTATAAGTGGCATCTTTTTTGTCCCCTATGTAATTACAAGTACCTAATTAGTCTAATTTTAAGCAGCGAATACAATTTGACAAAGACTTATTTGTCTTTTTAAATATTTTGAATCGCATTTTTTGTAGGTATCATGTTTGGATCAAAAAATGCGATACAGAAAAGTGCCAAAAAACACATAAAAATTCTATAAAATATTAAATTTATAAAAATAGTTGACCAAAAAAATATTATAATGTTCAAATTTAATTTTATACTATTAAAATAAAATAAGATTACAATAGTTTTTTATTTTATATTTTAGTCAACTATTTTTGCAAACTATATTTTATGATAATTTTTTTGTATTTTTTTGACACTTTTTCGTATCGCGTTTCAGAAAACACAATACAGAATGTCTAAAAATACAAATCAGCCCTTCTCACATTGCATTTACCATTTAAAATTAGATCAATTTGGTACCTTTAATTAAATAGGAAGACTAGAAAGGTGTTACTTTGAAAATAAGAGTACAAATGGGTACCTTTTGTTAAATAGGGGACCAAAAAGGACCTCAACTGCTCATTATCTTAATCTTGAACATACACTCATTAATCCTTTGATAAGTGCTTGAAAGCACTAATATTACGTTATTTAATGCGCTCATTTGTTACGAATAGATTTGTTTATGATTTTTATTTAATTATTTGCATAAATCTATCATTTCAAAATCACGGATATATTTTAGATGTTTTTTGCTTCAAAAGAGATAAATAATATAAACACACGAAGACAGAATACTTGGAACACTCAAAATAGCAACCTAAGACTAAGGCATATAAGCCTTACATCAAAAACCAACCAATATGTAAGAGTTAAGTAAGAAGACACGAAAAAAGATGCATGTTGCAGCAGAAGAAAATGTGTGCCGCAGCAGGTGACTCAGCTTTTTTATTGGACATGAAATTTAATGTGCGCCGCAACAGGACTTTTTGTGTGCCATGGAAAATAGGCCACGAGTTTTTGTACTGGGTAATTTTGAGACTTGTGCAATGGCAGAAAATTGTGTCACAGCCCATGTATTATTCTAGAGAGTCCAACTTCCATACAACCTTTATATTTATAAAATGTCCCTTAGGTCTTAATCAAATTTTTGGAGCTCTTTCCCACACTAGAAGGCAAGAGAGGCAATTCTAAGGATACAAAAGGCCATTGAAGATCAAACATCAATCTTTTGTGAAGGAAACATCATGCAAGCCAATTGTAGTATCTAGATCTTTTTAGAACTCTTGTTATTAGATTCTTCTTCTCTTTAGGATGTATGCTAATCTAGATCGTTCTAGAACTCTTGTTATTAAATTCTTCTTCTCTTTAGGATGTATGCTAGATTGAATTTGTCTATGAATATCAATCTAAGCATGTGTGACTAAATTTTACTATAAATGTTTAACTTTTGTTGTCATAGATCTATTTTGGTGAATATTTTATATATATAAATAAATAAATATTAATTTTTTGATTAAGAGTGTTTAAATATATATTCTATAAATGTTATGGGTTATTTGATACATTTAAAAGCATGTTGGTTGCTTTTGGGTATTTGCATGAAGGAGGGAATTTTTGTAAGACTTTCAGCCCTAATGTAATACCAGCCATCATACATATTGTTTTATGTTTAGCTTTTACATTTGGTTAGGAATTGCATCAAGTTGATGTTAATAAAGCATTTATTCAAGGAAAATTTGGATGAGGTTGTCTATATGAAGCAACCACCAAGTTATGAGAAGGGAAGTGGCATGGCATGTAAGCTAAACAAGGCTCTATATGAGCTTAAACAAGCAACACGTGCTTGGTTTCACAAACTAAGCTCATTTTTGTTGCTTCATGGTTTCATTGCTTCCAAATCTAATGCTAGCCTTTTATTCATGTTGCTGATTTTGTTATGTATTAGTTCTCATCTACATTGATGATATTATCAGCACGGGTAATAGAACTTCCCTTATTCATGAGTTGATTACTCAGTTAGACGCTTCATTTTCATTAAAAGATTTGGGTACTCTTAACTATTTCTTGGGTGTGGAGGTTTAGTGTGGTGTCAACAGTTTGCATTTCAGTCAACATTAGTTTGCTAAGGATTCAATTCAGCGTTGTGATCTTCCGCATAGCAAGCCTATTGATACTCCAATGGTATCAAGAAAGCAGCTTAGCAAATTTGAAGACAACCATATTGACAATCTGAGTATTGTAGTGTTGTGGGTGCCCTACAATATCTCTCTCTTACTCATCCAAAAATTTCCTTTGCCGTGAATAAGCTTTGCCAATTTATGGCTTGTGCTACAGATTGTCATTGATCAACTATCAAACATTTACTTCGTTATCTTAATGGCACACTTCACTATGGGCTTCTCATGACTAAACCCTCAGTTCTTGATCTGGTTGCATTTAGTGATGCTGACTGGGCAGGATGCCCTGTTGACAGCAAGAGTACTAGTGGATTTTGTGTCTTTTTGGCAGCAATTTAATTTGATGGAAATGTTCCAAACAAAAGGTTTTTTCCTGGTCTTCCACTGAATCAGAGTATAAGGGTTTGGCAGGAGCCAGTGCTGAAATTTTATGGATGCAGTCTCTTCTCTCAGAACTACGTGATTTATTACCTTCCACTCCGTTGGGGATATGTGACAATATCAGCACTAAACATTTGCGTCACAATCCAGTTTTACATGCTCGTACAAAGCACATAGAACTGGATCATCATTATGTTCGAAAATGTCAGCAAGGGTGTATTGGATGTTCAGTATGTGCCTTCTAATGATCAGTTTGCAGATTTATTGACATTGTCCTTAGGCACTTCTCAGTTCCAGTCTCTGCACAACAAATTGAGGGGGGCTAGTAGATTTAGTTCTGTATTAGTTAAGTAGTTAGTTACATTGTGCCATGTCAGCATTAGTGTTTTGTTAAATATATTTAGTTTACCCTAATTCCATTGTATGTATAAGTCCTTTATGTACAAAACAATATGAGTGTGTGATATAATATGTTCTTCTTCATTTTCCATCTCTCTAGTTTGCTTGAACTTTCTCAGACTCAGCAAGCATATTTTGTGCTTGCTGACAAAAGTACAAATAATGCAATTCTTACTGAAAGCTTTAAACATAAGCACAACCAAACACAAAAGGAAATTAGGGCTTACCCATAACCAGGCAAATCAACAATATACCAACTTTTATTCACCAAGAAATGATTAATTAGCTGAGTCTTTCCTGCGCATAATAATTACACAAAAAATAAGAAACTACAACTTAATTACCCAGCAATAGTTAAGACCCAAAAAAAAAACATTTTTGTGAAGCATAACCTGGTTTCTTAGAAGTAAGAGCAACTTCCTTTCTACGAACAAGAGCATTTATGAGGGATGACTTGCCAACATTAGAGCGACCCAGAATAGCAAATTCGGGTTTGACATCTTTGGGGCAATCCTTTGCTTTGCTACTGCTCTTCACAAACTCAACCTCCTTAATCTTAGAGTCACCAGCGTAAGGACCCACCACTATGTTTGAGCCTGGTAGAACCATTTCTTCGGTGACCTCATGAGGCTCGACCCCAGGAGGGACGAAGAAGAAGGTTTGAAGGAATCGATCAGTCTCGGATTTTGGTAGGTTCGTCGAGGTTTTTGAGGCTGACGCATTTTGGTTTGGTCTTCGACGGGATGATGCTGAAAAGGCTTGTGTGAAAGAGAGAGTCAAAGGTCGAATCTTTATAGAAGAAGATGAGGAAACGGAGTGAGGCGTTGATAAGAGAGATGTTAACTGGAGGCACCTTAATAACATTGTTTGATAGGTTCGATTGGAAAGCTGAGCGGAAGAAGTCTAGCTAAGCACTATTGCACTAGGTGTGGGTGGGTCGGCCCATTAATTCACATACTGTGTCAGTCCATAACTCGTTAACTATCGTGCAGTTTCGTCCCGTTGTTGGCACCATACCTCCAAGTTATTTATCAACTTAATAGAAATTTTACAACTAAATACATGTTTTACTAAAATTATCTTTCATATATCTTTCAAATACAAACAGTAAGACCAAAATACCTGTATTTTACCTTCACATATAACAACGTAGAATCATGCACAAAATTATGATTTATTATCAGCTTCTAGCATTCGATGAGTGTGGGAAGGCATTGACATACTGTAGAAATTATTGGAAGGCATTGTCAAGCTGTGAAAAGGTATTGGCAAGCCATGCTAGCCTTACCAGTGTCGTAATAAGGCTTATCATGACAAGATAATACCTTACCATAACATTGATAAGTCTTTCTTTGAGCAAATTTCGTAAAAATATTGAATCTAACTCAAATTTGTGAAAAGGCATTGGCACAGTATAGGAATGCATTTGCAAGTCATGCTAATCTTACTAATATCGTGATAAGGCTTACCATGATAAGAAAATATCTTACCATAATAGTGGTAAGTTTTTGCTTAAATAATTTTGGTAAAAAATTAAATCTAACTCAAATTTGAGCAATTTTAGGTCAATTGTACCATATTAATTTGTTGTCAGTATCATTAGTATATTAAAATTTAAATTATTATTTATATTTATGAAATTATTTTGATCAACATTTTAAAAAAAATATATAAATTGAAAGAATGTGTCAAAAAGAAAATATTATACTTTTTTTATGACTAAATCAATTTTATTGTATTATTTTTATTTTTAATTGTTTGGTAACATGAATAGACATTACCTTTTGATATATTGTTATTTTCTTCACAAATATTAATTTGTCTATGCATCATTTTTTTTTTTTTTGAACAATTTTATTGTTGATAATTTTTATTTGAGATAATTTTATTCAATTATCTAATAATAAAATTATTATTATTCGCCAATAATTTAGTAGTTCAATGACATGTTCAAATCTTGCTTGAAAATAGCATGTTCAAATCTTGCTTGCGATAAAAAGTCTTCTCAGCGAAAAACTCATTATTATCCAGAGTTATCAATCTTTTGTGAATTTGTTGAATTTTACTTTACAAAGCCGCTATTAATTTAATGTTTAATAATAATAAATAATGATTTAAAAGTCGTAAAAGTTATGTCCATTACAACAATTTTTTTATATATTTTTTTCTAATATTCACTTATAAAAATTATCATGTGACAAAAGCAATTAATAAATATTTAGAAAGTTAGTAGTATCCTAAAAAAATTATTAAATAATAAAAAGTCTTAAATACCAAAGAGTTGAATGATCAAATACAACAAAATTTTAAGATAGCAAATAAATTTTATATCTAAAAAAAAAAATATTGCCTGTGGTTTCTTAATACTTTGAGCTACCATCCATACTCCTGAGTTTTCTATAAGATTATATTTTACATTTTAGGAAATCCTAAAAAATGCACAAATATGTCTTTAAAAAAATATTGTATCTTTTTTGGAACTAATACAATTTTTTGTATTATTTTTAATTTTAAGGTAAAAATTCCTTAAAAAAATGTATGGTAAAATGAATATTTATAATTGAAAATTTCAAAACATGTAAAAAAAAAAAAACATGTGCATTGAATTAGTATATATATTTATATTTATAGCACATGTATAAAATTTTAACATTAAATTTATTATTATTAACTAAATAAAGCAGGTAATATTCTAGGCTTTTTTCACAACATTAAGGAGACTTCCTTGTGTAATTAAATAAGTTGTTCACTAAGGCGAATAAAATTTTCTTTCCGTTTAAAATCACATATTCAAATCATATTAAATACAATTTTACTTTTAAAAAAATTAACTAATAATAAACTAAAGCCAAAAATATTTTTTTTTAGACATTATAAATAAATCTTAACTTAATTTTGTGCTGCGAATGTTATGTATTATATAAATTATAAATAAGGTTGTTTGTAAGTTTTTGAAACGTAGCATTTTAATTTTTCATAACTTATTTTAACGACAATTTTATTTGTAAAACTTTCTTGATTTTCTTTCATGTGTTGTTTTAGTTGTCCATAAATTTTCCACTGCTGTAAGTCGTTGAGTGAATAAGACTTCATAGCTCTCTGACACGAATATATAAGAAAAATTTTAATCCGTGCCAGAATAATAACCCCCTAAGGAAAAATATATATATATATATATAACATAAAATAACATATATTTTCGTAAATAACATTTATTATTTTATATTATAAGAAAAATAATATAATTTTTTAGATGATTAAAAATAAAATTTTTATAAAAAAAGTTATGGCATGTAATGAAACTGAATAATCAATTCTTATTACGATATTAGTATTTGGTAGTTTATTGGTTTAATCTTATTTCTTTTCAATTATTTTCAATTTTTCTCTAAGGTGAACTTCTTTTAAAAACTCAAATTTTAGAATCATAAAATGGCTCTTTATCACAAGATTTCTCTACAGTACCATGCATTTCATATGCTTAAAATTGTCACTATATTATTAGCTTCTTTAGATGATGAAAAAGATAAATATTAGAAATTAAGATAAAATTCTTTCAAAAATAAGTCGTTATTTAAAAAAAAAAAAAAAAAAGTCTTTAAGAAAATAAACTTGGAGAAGAATATAGTATGTTTTCAAATATGAAACGATGAGATTATATAATGCAATAAGAGTTCTTTAGGGAAAAAAAATGTATCTTTAATTTTGAATTTTTTTTCCTTCAAAAATTTCATTTGATTCTCACTGTGACTTCAATATGACATGTGCAGCATGGTTTCTAGAGCCCAGTAGTATGGCACAAGCTTGGATCGTGCTGTTAGAGTTCGTGTCTTTATACATGCATTTATTTCAAGTAAAACATTCTCATTCATTTTATATGTTTTGTGAAAGAAAATGTTGTATCATAGTTTTTTTAATTATTATCCAGGAATAATTTTTCAGTGAGGAGGGTACCACATGATATTTAGTTTTTACTATTAAATTCAATTTTTCTTTTCTTTTTCTCATATTCAACATGTTCTTGTCAAGGGCGCCTAAGACTTGGCAGAAATGAATATCACTCAATATCTGAAGAATCTTCTATCCTATAACACAAAAGCTAGCAAATATAGCCATTCGCTATTATATTGAATTTGCCTCAACATACGTGTCACAACTAAATTTAGTATTCCTTCATTATTTGGGAGAATATTCACAGCAACTTTATTCTCTTTCATCTTTCCTATTACTCCACCAAAAATGAAGTATCCTCATTCCTCCTCATCTATTTTCATATAAAGCATTTCGCAATAACTCAGTTTTTCGCTTTCTCCCAAGTCCAAACCCAGATCAGAAACAACTATTTATACCATAAAATCTTTCTTTATCATACAATATTTATTGTCATTTGAACTTTAAAATATTATCATTTATTTATTTTCTGAAACAACTGCAATTCTAATTAGTATTCAATCATTGTAAGTCAACATATTCAAGTGCCTAGACACAACTCATTGGCTATTTTTTTTTCCGTCCAAGCGTATATAACGTACTTATTCACATTATTTTACTTTTAACTCTGTTCAAAAAAAGGACAAAAATATCTATGATATTTTTTCTTACAACATAAATTAACATATATTTTCTTTAAAAAAATATATGTTTTTCATAAAAAAAAAATATATATATATATATTATTTTACATCATAAGAAAAACGACATTATTTTTTTTTCGAGGAGAGTTAAAAATAAAACGGGAGTTATACATGATATGTAATTAAACCTTTCTTTTTAAACATATCTAACGATATACACGTGGTAAAATTATCTAAAAATAAATAAATTATTTCTCTATTTTTTAAAATAATTCTACTAATTATCATAATATAAATAAATTAGGTTTAAAAATAAGTAAAATTTATAAATGACACAAATTACAAAGAATTGTTTAAGCTCAGCTCGATCATAGGCAAAATCTTTAACACTAGTGGCTAATGGTAAGTGGGATAGATTAGGTGTAATCAGGAATGGGCACGGGAACAAGTTGAGATGGTTATATTAATAATCATAATCGCTCCGCACTAATTTTGGGTAGAATCAAGTAATGACTGTCAATTATGAGCAAGTAGCAGTTTCCTCGTGATTTAACCACACTTATTATTTTTAACATTTATTTAAAAATATATTTAATTAAAATTTAAACATAATATTTACTTTATTACATTATTTAAAATATTAATATTAATTTTCATTATTTAGTTATTTAGAATATATTTTTAAGTAAAATATAAAATATATATATAAAAATAGACAACAATTAATCTAACTATTCAAAGTGTTGTGTGCTCTAATTTTTTTATATAATTATACGTATAAAAAATATAATACTAATATATCTTTGATTTCGATTAACCACAATTTTGGCATTGCAATAACCATCCCCGCCCACACCTAATTAGTTACTATTATTTTCAATTAAAAACCATTTTATTTTTACAAATAACCATAGTTTTGGTTATCAACAATAAAAATGCTCATCCCTATGTCTCACATTGATAAAACAATACTATGAAAGAGATTATAATAACCATGAATTTTTCAATCTCAAAAAGTTAACTTAGTGAGTAAAGACACTCATATTTTTTATAAACTCTTTCATAGTATTGTTTTATCAATGTGGGACAATTGTTCTAACATCTCATCTCAAAGTGTGAGTCTTTATCTCCTACAAAGCCTATCACTTTGTATTTTTAACCTGTTTATTATGTTATATTTCGATCACTTATTTTTTTTTTTTAATTTTGCGAGCTCGTTCATTTTTTTGTGAGGTAAGGTTCAAAATTTTTGGCTCATTAATCGATTAAAATTCTGATACTATATGAAAGTCTATAAAAATTACGAGTCTTTTAATCTCAAAATATTAATTCAGTAAATAAAAATATTCATATTTTTTATAAATTTTTTAATAATATTGTTTTATAAATATGAAATAATTCATGTGTAATGTATAACCCACAATCCTCCCTTTTACTTACATGTGGCTATGCGCTACTGCGTTAGATTTACAAGAAGTCTAAAGCCGGGTCATTGAAATCGCGCTAATTTATTTTATTTTTTTTATGGACAAAATCTCGGTAAAGGTAAGAAAGGTTTTTCTAAATGATTGAAAATAGTTATAAATGATTTAAAGCACTCTTAATAAAATAAATCTATACAAAATTTTAAAAATCAGTATTTGTAGTTTTACTTACTTTTTAGTAGAGTAGCTTAAAATGTATGCGTATGCTCCAATTTTGATACGTGAGATACATATAATAATTTTAGTGAAAAGTATCGTGAATATCAATTTGTTTAAATTAGATGTATTATTTTGTCTTCTTGTTAAAAAACATGTTTTTAACTTCTTTTATTCGTAAAAAATTGTCAAAAAATTACAGAATTAGCTTTTAATTTAATTTTTTTTTTTAAATTGAACAAAATAATATATGTGTAATATATATATTTATATTTTTCGATAGATATATACGTAAAAAATAATATATTATTAAAATTACTCAAACTTCATAATTTTTTCTTTCAAACTTAAAAAAAAAATCATTATCTAACATTTAACTTTGAATATTAGATATTAAAAATTTTGTTCGAGTTTAAAAGAAAAAATCTTCTAAAAAAAATTTTGAATAAATTTTTTAATTAAAATATTAATTTTCTACATTTATATATATTAAAATTTATAAACATGATACATATATTATTTTATTAAATTAAAAAAAAAATTAAAATTTAACTTTTTCATTCCATGTCACATTTATCACAAATAGAACATGAAAGCATACTAACACATTTAGCTTACACTTCACCCATCATTTGATGACAACTTTTCTTTAAACCACCCCTAACCAAAATACTTTCTTAAGAACCACATCCCCTCAAAATTGCTTCCATGTATGGTACAGAGAATCTTCCTTACATGCCTTACATTAAAAAAATTCCAGAATGAAACAGATTTTAATATCCCATGAACATCGTAATTCCTCAAACGCAATGAATATTTAATCAAAGAAAAAAATTATTAGAACGAAAAATATATGAAGCAATATTTCATATAAACAGTATTACATACACAAGAAGCTCATTGCAAGGAAAGGTTTTTATCAGTAATAACCATTTAATGGCTAAAAAAAAGGGAACCATATATGACAATCTAAGTTATTTAACTCAAAAGAACTTTAAATCAATAATTTAAGCTAAAACAGAGACTTGCTCTGTTATTTAAAACTCTGCAGAACCTATTGAAGGCTTCAACTAGACAGAGCAGGGAAGCAACTACCAGATCGAACCAAGGATTTTGAACGAACTTTCTCAACCTTTCTTTCAAGATTACCACTTGAATTTGAACGAAGAGCTCTAGGATGTTCCAAGCTGCGACGAAGAACTCTTCCCATAACAGAAATGGGATGCTCTGCTTCAGACTTAGATAATCTGAATTTGTTGCAGAAGTTTATATGACGATTCAGAGCTTCTTCAGTGGAGATGAGTCTATCTGATCTCAAGACTTCATCTTTAACTGCTTCTATACAAAGCCCACATATCCATCGACCTTGGTATCGTTCTCGAACTCTAAGAATATATGCAGGAGTACAATCCTCTGTTGAAGCACAAGAAGCGCATTTCACACACTCCACTTCAATTACAGGAACTGTTTTGCTGCAGCTTATGGTTGGTTGCTGAGAGACTGGACTTTTATTGGCCATTGTTTGTAGCAGAACAAATATTCAACTCCTCTCTATCTCTGTCTTTTATTTTCTCTTCTTCTCTCTCGGGGACTCACTTGGTTTTTTTTTTTTTCAATGATATGAGGGGAAGAGATTGCTTACCAAGGATTTATATAATTGTCTTCTTTCTATATTTCTTGTAATATAAGAATGGTAATGATAATGTTGTCCTGTTATTTAAATTGTTATCTTGATAATTATTTTTTATTAATGATAATTTATTAAATATTAATAATAGTAAATTATAATTATTTATATGATTAAAAAATTATTTTATGCATTATTATTATTAAATTAATAAAAATAATTACTACGATATCATTCAATGTACTGTTTAATTGTATGGTTAAAAGGTTACTATATTTACGGGTTTGTCATGGATTTCATTACTATTTTGATATGATGATTTTTTTGTACATAAAAATTGAAAAGAGTTTTCATTAAGAATTCAAGATAATTAAATAGGTTAGTGGCAATAAATCAAAAATAAAAAGTTATTTATTATTTTATACGTTATTTTGAATTTTTGTTAGCGTTTTCGTGAACAAAATATAAAGTATGTTTATTTTATTTAATATTTTTATTTACCTTTATGTATGGTATTTTATTTATGATCAGTATCGCAAATATTCTAGTAAATCCTACACTATTGTATGTTTGTATGATATACACAATATGAAGTAATTAGGAGCATATAAATTACTTGTTAAAATGTATTTTTATTTGCATTTGTTTCCCTTAGTTGGCAGGTGTTTATGACCTTTTAATTTGGTGAAGTTTTGTCTTGAAAAAACTTGGTTTTAGTGGTTTGCGAGGGACCTTGAAAAGGTCTTGTTGATGGCTCACCAAGGTAGGGGTGGCAATTTCTGACACGACACGATAGCACGATCTGAACACGACACGACAAGAATTTTTTTTAGTAAGAATTGATCAATAATTTTTTTATGTTCTTAAAGGTTTTGTTATTTCTTACTATTATAAATAAGTAACACAAAAAAAATTCAAGTAAATTTTTTAATATGCTAACCAACACGACAATACGACACGAATAACACGACACGAACACGACTAACATGACACGATTGACACCTCTACACCAAGGTGGTCGACAAAGATTTGACGATGTTGTTTTGTTCATTTTTCTAACCGTTGGACCTCACTTTGGGTTTGCCAAAATCTCATTGATACCTCGCCTAGGTGGTTCCACAAAGGTGCCGCGAGGGTCACGGTGCTTGGAGGTTTTTTTCTATAAATACCCATTCATTTTTTTTTTTTTGTTTTCTTAAGGATTTCAATAATAAAAACTCTGCTATTTTTGCATTTCATTTATGAAATATTAATACTTTTTGTCTTTTTAAATTATTAATACGTTGAGTGCTCTTTTCAGTATTAGTGATTTGAAGTTTCAAAAATTCATTTTTCTTATTTCTAAACCTTGATTATTTAGAGAAAATATTTTCTTGTTATATCAAAAAATATTTTATTTCTCGTATCATTAATATATTGAGTGTGTTTCCGTATTAGTGATTCGGAGGTGATTATTTTACTTGGTATTTTTTGTGAAATATTTAAAAAATAAATTTTCGTACTTTCAATACATCAAGTGTTTTTTTTGTATAGAGATACGACGTGGTATTGGTGTTGATTTAAATATTTTATCAAAAGAAATTTTCATAATAACCATATATCGAGTGTATTTTTATATTGTTATTACTATGTGATGTGGTGATTCCATGTCAACAATACGTTGAGTATATTTTCGTGTTGTTGATACGAGAAGTGTTAACAAACATTCATTCTTGAAAATTATTATCTTGTTTAGAATTCACGAATATTGATTGCAAATAATAGTATCACACTGCTTGGTGGTGTAGCTCTGGAGGAGAGTCAGATTTAGTGTGAATCAAAGTAACTGTAAAGACAGTTGGTGATAATAACGTAGGCAATTAGGACGGATGGTCAAGACTAATAGAAGTATTGACATTTTACCTTATCGAATCTGTATAACTGTTTATTTTTTCATTTAGTAAATTTGGTTGTTGAGTGATTACCATAAGCAACTCTGGATATTACTACTTAGGATTGAAGCTTAAGTGGGTTTATTACGTATTTTGTTGTGTTTGTATGCTTTATTGCATGAGTTAGTACAATCTGAATCGTCTCTATATATGTGACAACATATATAGTCCCTACTGAGATTGAAAAGCATTTACTACTTTTATTTATGTGCTTGCTTATGTTCCTTGTTTACTTGTGTTTCTTTCGCTTTTAGTAAGAATGGAGTGAGTCCTTAGGTGTCCTTATCACCTTGCCTCGGTAGTCTACCAGGTTAGGACTCTTTCATTTGGTATCAAAGCAGGTAAACCCTTTTTGGGCTTAATCGCTTTGATGTTCTTTTCTTTCCCTCGTACGTGTTAGACTTCCCTGTCCCTAATGACTTATGGTGTATGAGTTTGGTTTTTAGACCACCTCGGTTCGAGGGCATAAGTTTTGTCTTTTGGAAATCTTAGATGTGTTTTTATTTGAGATCTTTTGATGATGAGATTTGTTCTTTGATTGAGAATGAATGGAAGATTCATTTTCAAAATTAGAAGATGACACTAGTGTCCCCAAACCTTTTGACATTTGAACTAAAGAAGAACTTCACTTAAGTGACAAAAATTATCTTAGACTCTACACTATCATTGGAGTTGTCCCTTCTTGTGATGAAGATCATTATGTCAAGACTCAGAAGTTCTAAGAAAGCTTGGAATTACTTGGAAAGCATTTATAATGATGATCTCAGTATTACTAAAGTTGACACTGAAAGGATTAACTCCTCAGAGTATAATGTGTTGATGGCCTCTCATTCCGAAGAAAAATCAACTCCTTCCACTACTATAATTTTATCAATAGAAGGCGTTTCATTATTTTGGAAGGTATATAATTGATGGCACTTAAAATGAATGAAACGTTTTTAAAAGAAATAGAAGACGTTCAATAATAAAATATATTTTTATTAATCACCTTTAATAATTGATATGTATTGAGGGCTTTTAAAATGCTTTAAAATATATTATTATACAAATCATTTAACATGCCATGTAAGGTTATATACTTTTTAATCAATATCTAAAGCGTTTTAAACGCCATGTAAGTGTTTTATTTTTATACAATACTAAGACATTTTAAACGCCTTCTTAATGCTTTTATTAGGGCGTTTTAAATGCCATGTAAGTATCCATTACCAAGGCTTGTTAAACGCCTTCTTAAAGGATTTTATTAGGGTTATGTATTAGAGATTCCCTACCTTTCACATAATCAACTTTTTGCTGCTGTCATTCTCAACCATTCGTTGTTGTATACAATTATGCTATTCACACCGATAAGACTCCAATTCATTAACTCCTTTGAATACTATTGATCATATTTCTATCTTGGGGGAGGCATATGTATTTTGATCAAGATTTATTAATATCTTGTTTTTATATTTCAATATTATATAACTATGATAATAGGCTCTTTTTCTAACAGTCTATATTAGTAGGCCTTGATTTATAAATGATTATCATAATAACTAACCAAGTTTAACTCCTATTTACATATCTATACAATGGTGTAGGTGTATTTGTTCTTGGATGCATGTTTCGAGAGGTATAGGGAGTTGAAGCCGCAAAAAAGCAAGCAAAGTTTAATGAATTTCTCCAGGTAGTTTGCTTTCTATGAATAATGGAGGAGAAAAAATACCACTCGTGCTTCATATGTCTGTTTGGTGACTTTAGGATGTTGACTACAAATGCTAGTTTCTTGTTTCTTTGCTTCACTTTCCTGTTCTCTCAATACATCATATGCAAATTCACTTGTGCACCAGTGTGTGGCGATACATCTATTTTTATAGAATATATATTCATTTTTAATATTTCTACTCTATTGAAGCGATACATCTATTTTTATAGAATATATATTTATTTTCAATATTTCTATTATATTGATCATTATAACTGGGAATAACTCTTTAAAAATTTACAATTGTTACTATCATTATATTCAGATGTACAAGATTTTCAAAACATAAAAATTTCCTATTAATGCAAACTTAACTTTAATATATATTTATATACATGAATATTTTGTACTTTTATGCCAGTATATTCATGGTTAATTTTATAAATTTTTTTTACAATTTTTCAAAAAGAATAAATACTTGCAAAATGAAATAAATTAAGACAAAGTTGGTATCATTATTCCTATGATTTTCTCTCAGCCCATGAAAATGGTCATAATTATTAGAAGGTATATATATATATATATATGTATGTATGTATATATATAATTTTCATCTTTTTTTCACTTCAATTCTTATTCGCATGTATTCAACCTTTTGAATTCATGAGTTATTTTTATTTTATATATATCATTGATAAGTTGATCTTGTATGTTATTTTTGTTGAATTTTATAAACCAGACGAAGAAGACGATGAACAGTAGAAAAAGAAATATGAGAATTATTGTATTTCTTGAAGAACAACAACTAAAATGTTAAAGTCTGCTATCTTATTTATACATATATAACAAAACCGTTTCTAACTAACTAACTTAATCAATACAAGCCATGTAAGATTTACTTGGAGCCTACTGCACGTCCACCAGTGACTCGGCTTTATGCCTTGTGTGAAGTCTACGTCAAAGCCATTGAGCAGATTAGTCTGGTAGTTTAGATTGATCAGATACTTGAGCTGTAGTACTATCTCTAACACCTCCCTTCAAACTCAGTGGTTGAATCATAACACTGAGTTTGCCTTGAAAATAATGAAACTGAGAAGCAGGTAATGGTTTTGTAAACAAATCAGTCGGCTGCTCAGTTGAAGGAATATGATTGACAACAAGCTGCTTGCCCAATACAAGTTCCCTAACAAAATGAATATCAAGCTCAACATGTTTAATTTTGGAATTAAGAACTGGATTAGCAGCTAACGCGACAGTGCTCAAATTATCACACCATACCACAGGTAAACCAGATAAAGGTACACACAACTCAAACAACAAGAACCACACCCAAGCAATATCAGCAGTTGCATTAGCTAGAGACCGATATTCAGCCTCTATACTACTACGAGACACAGAAGCTTGCTTCCTAGAAGACCAGGTGATAGGATTAGCTCCCAAATACAAGATAACACTAGAGGTAGACCGTCGATCATCAGGATCAGAACCCCAATCCGCATCAGCAAAACCCTGTAACAGCAAGTGAGAAGAAGGCTTGAACACCAAACCATAAGACAGTGTGCCTTTCAAATAACGCAGAATGCGCTTAACAGCAAACCAATGACTCTGCTTGGGGCTACTCATAAATTGAGACACTTTGTTAACAACAAACGTAATATCAGGACGTGTAATGGTAACATATTGCAAAGCACCAACGATGCTTCTATAAAATGTGGGGTTATAAAAAAGATCACCATCTTTAGCAGACAAGGTTGTATAAGCATGCATATGAGTAGCAATAGACTTGGATTCATCCATGTGAGCTTTATGAAGAAGCTCTCGAACATACTTCATTTGTGTAAGCATAATATCCCCATTACCAAGAGTGTTAACTTCTATGCCTAGAAAGTAACTGAGAAGACCAAGATACTTCAATGCAAATTGGCTGTTGAGAGTAGTAATTAATGTCTTGACAAGCTTCTCACAATTACCAGTGATAATAATATCGTCCACATAGACGAGAAGATAAACAACATTGGTAGAATTGTTGATAAAAAATAAGGAATGATCGGCTTTGGACTGAACAAACCCCAAAGTGAATAAGAAGGAGCTCAAGGTAGTAAACCAAGCTCGAGGAGCTTGGCGTAGACCATAGATAGCCTTATTTAATCGACACACAAAGTGAGGAGACTGAGAATCTTCAAACCCCTTAAGTTGGCTCATATAAACCTCCTCTTGAAGTGCTCCATTCAAGAAGGCATTGTTGATATCAAGTTGATGCATTTTCCAACCATAAGACAAAGCCAATGTAAGGATTACTCTAATAGTTACCTGCTTAACAACAGGGCTAAATGTATCTGAAAAATCAAGCCCATGTTTTTGAGCAAACCCTTTAGCAACAAGTCTTGACTTCTTTTTGTCAATTTCACCACTAGGTAGTCTTTTGATCCTAAAAACCCATTTAGTACCAATCACATTTTTATTTTGAGGTGGAGGAACCAAAGTTCATGTATTATTCTTAAGAAGAGCATCATATTCCAGTTGCATAGAAGCCTTCCAATCAGGATCAGACATTGCTTGCTTGACAGTGGCAGGCTCATGAAAAGATAAATCAACAGTAGACGAAATGTAAGCCTTTGGTTTAAAAATACCATTTTTAGAACGAGTAGTCATGGGATGGACATCAACAGAAACTAAGGACTTACTCCGAGCAAGTGGTTCAACAGACCTAAAAGATGAAGCTTCTGGTTTGTCTAGTATTGATGGAGGTAAAGATTGTAAAGATGGAGATGAAGAGAAAGAAAGAGGAGACTGGGAATTATTAACATGAAAATTGGAATTTGGATCAGAAGAGACATGAGTAAGCAGTGGGGAGTGCACAGAAGGCTGTGTAGAAGAGTGAGCAGATTGGTCATATGATGGTGACAGATCAGACAAAGGGACAGTAGCCTGAGAAGTAGCACAGAAAGATGGAACTGTAGGCTCAGCAAAAGCTGGAGTAGTAGACAGAGATTTATACTTATGACAAACAGGCAAGACAGTATGAAAGTGATGAGAAATTGATAGAGCCACATCAACTTTATTATGAGAAAAAGGAAATTGATCTTCAAAAAAGAGAACATCCCTGCTAACATACATTCTGCCAGTATTAGAAAGGCACTTATACCCTTTGTGTCTAGGGCTATATCCTAAAAATGTACAAGGAGTGGACCGAGGTTCGAGTTTATGAGCATTGTAAGGCCTGAGATATGGGTAACAAAGACAGCCAAAGACTTTAAGCATGGAATAGTCAGGTTTGATAGCAAAAAGAGACTCTAAAGGACTTTTATCATCCAGAGTGATAGTAGGTAACCGATTGATAATATAAACACTGGTAAAGAAAGCTTCATCCCAATAAGACATTGGAAGAGAAGCTTGATGAAGCATGGCAATACCCAATTCAACAATATGACGGTGCTTACGTTCAGCAAGCCCGTTTTCTTCATGAGCATGAGGGCAGGAAGTGCGATGAGTAATGCCAAACTGCACCAAAAGAGATGTGAGAGCTTGAAACTCTCCACCCCAATCAGATTGAAAAGATTTAATCTTACATCCTGTTTGCAGCTCAGCCTAAGTTTTGAATTGAACAAAGGCTTGTGTAACACCAGATTTGGCTTTCAGAAAGTAAATCCAAGTATACTTAGTATAAGCATCAATAAAGTGAACATAGTAGTTGTAACCATTTACAGAAGAAGTGGGCAAAACCCAAACATCTGAGTGAACAATCTATAAAGGTTGAGTAACAACATGAGAAGACACAGAATAAGGAATCTTGTGATGCTTGCTAAGATGACAAGCTTGACATACAAGATTTACATCAGTACTACTATTAGAAAAAGGAATGTGACTTTGTCTAAGAATTTTTTTTACAACTTGAAAAGAGGCATGGCCAAGCCGTTTATGCCACAAAAGTGGATCAGCCAATGCACCAGTAAGAGCCACAGGTAGTTTGGAAGAAATGCTTGTGCAAGGATTAGCCTGACTCAGATTAAGATTGAATTCATACAGTCCATCTTTAACAGTGCCTTTAAGCAAGACCTCCCCTGTTGCCTGATCCTTAACACAACAAAAGAATGGGTGAAATTCAAAGAAAACTTTGTTATCTTGTGCAAACTTAGCTACACTGAGAAGACTTTTAGTAATTTGAGGAACAAGAAGAATATTTTGTAAATCTAACTATCTATGAGTATTGTTCTGAGAAATAAAGGAATTAGACCCTACATTGGCTATGGAAAGACCCTTACCATCACCTATATGCAATTTGTCTGAGCCACCAAAATCATGTGAAATAGCAAGATTGCTTGGGTCTGATGTAACGTGATGAGTAGCACCTGAATCAGGATGCCATATAGGTGGAGATGCAGATGAAGAAGGCACAACAAAATATTGAGACTGAGGTGTAACAGGATATTGAAACTGAGGCGCAGAAGGTACATAATAATTTGGCCAAGAAGTTGAAATCATACTAAGAGGTACAGGTGGTCCTAATGATAAAGAAAAAGGTGATGTAGAAGCAGTGTAGAGAGCATGCATATGTGGATTAGAACTAGGTGAAACAAATTTTTGAAAATTCGGAGAAGAAGAAGAAGAGAAAGAATGAGATGGAAAAAGATTAGATTTCTGTTGAACACCATATTGACTTGGAGTAGGTACAAAGTTCTTGTCAAATCTAAACCAACAATTGGAGACTATGTGCCCAAATTTTCCACAGAGTTGACACTGAGGTTTATTTCCAGATCTTCCTCTACCTTTTCCATGTCCTGAATTATTAAAGAAACCATACATGTGTTGCTGATTTTGATTACTAGAATTACCTCCATGATTCACAGTGTGAACTGCAGGACCTGTTTGTTCCAAATTTTGGTCATTAGGCTTAGAGCTAACATTGCAATTGGAAATACTAAGATTGACAGTAGGCAAAAGTGAAGTTGAAATTGTTTTTCGCCTCTCAATTCTACTTTCATGACTAAGCAAAAGTGCTTTTGTATCATCGACTGTAACTTTCTCACTTAGCATTTTTTCTGTAATGGTAGAAAATACATTGTCAAAATTCTCATCAAGACCCCCAAGAACATACATCAGTTTTTCTTCTTCACTCACACCACAACCTGCAACACTCAGTTCATCAGAAAGAACTTTAATCTTTAAAACATACTCTGTAATGGAGAGCCCTCCTTTTCTTAAATTCTGTAATTCCTCCTTAAGTTGAATCACTCTTGCGCAAGAACGAGAAGCAAAATTCTTTTCAAGAATTAACCAAGCTTCTCTAGATGTATCAAAACCAGATACCTGTCTGAGTATATCATTACTCATACAACTCATTAACCAACAGCCAAGCATCTAATCTTGCTTCTTCCAGTGCTTATAATTTGGATTAATCTGGCCATTCAAGATCTTCTGCGGTGCGTCTTCAAGAACATAACTCTCTAACTCAAGACTATTAAAGATCTTGAAAATTTGATGCTTCCAAATCATAAAATTGTTATCATCTAATTTTATTATCACAACAATATTATGAAAAGAAAAAATCGTGCGATCTAATTGAATCACAATCGGTGCTTCTGGTGCTGTTTCACGAACTGTTTCATTCAAGTTACTCATATCGACAAGATCAAACACTAAGCACAAGCTCACTGAGCTTGAGCAGCTTTGATACCATGTTGAATTTTATAAACCAGACGAAGAAGACGATGAACAGTAGAAAAAGAAATATGAGAATTATTGTATTTCTTGAAGAACAACAACTACAATGTTAAAGTCTGCTATCTTATTTATACATATATAACAAAACAAATCTTATAACCGTTTCTAACTAACTCAATCAATACAAGCCATGTAAGCTTTACTTGGAGCTTACTGCACGTCCACCAGCGACTCAGCTTTATTCCTTGTGTGAAGCCTACGTCAAAGCCATTGAGCAGATTAGTCTGGTAGTTTAGATTGATCAGATACTTGAGCTGTAGTACTATCTCTAACAATTTTTAGTTACAGGATAATATTTGAGTTTGAAAAATTTGGATCTCAATTAGATAAATTATTTTCTTTAATTGTGCTTCAAATTAGTTTCATTTGATACGTATGTAGAATATTTTTTTTAGTATACTTTACAATTAGATATAATTTTGTTAACTACATGCAATTACTTTTATCTTTACTATTAAAAAAATTACTTTTAAATTTATTTTAATTTAATAAATTTAAGTAGTGTACATTGGATATATTTGAATATTTGTAAATCAAAGCCAGTTGCTATGTAAGATATTCGTTTCATATATTTTTTTTAATGTAATTAATATTATAGAACGATTAAAACGATTTTTTTAACTAGTAGAGAATAAAAAATTTACTATAAATAGAGAGCTATTAAAATGCCTTCCAAATTAATTACTAGGGCGCTTTAAATGCCATTTAACAAAAAAATGAAGACGTTTGAAATGCCTTCTAAATGATGAAATATTAAAGATAACATTTACCTTATAAAACAATAAACAAGGCATTTTAAACGGCCTATAAATTGGATACAGGACAAACCAAAACAAAGAAGGAGCTTACTCAAAATAAAGAGAGTGTTTGAATAGAGCGAATCAATGCCTTTACAAAGCATAATTCTTTAGCAGCACATGTATATAATACACATGAAAAAGTGTCTTCTATTACTTTAGAAGACATTTTTTAAACGCCCTCTATTGACTATTTTGTAGTAGTGTTCTATCAGTTAGGCAGATGTTGATGATAGCTTCTCCTTACAAAACTCCTATGATGATTTGGTTTATGAACATCTCAAGTTGAAGAAGATTATGGGTGATATTGAGCACTGTACTATGAAAATAAAAGGTGTCTTTTAGAGATTTCAAGTCAACTGTTACATGTTACTTTTTATAATGAGAAAGATCTTGAATCGTTGAAACTCAGAGTAGATAATCACATCAAGTCTTTTCAGTTACTGTTGCGTGATAATGAAAAATGCTTATCTCACATTGGTGATCTTGAACAAGCTATTCAGTAGTAAGAACTTAAGAAATCTTTTGTTCTAGTTGTATTGGACACTTCTTCTATTAATTTTACAGACCATGCTCAATTGTAGCAAGAAAATTTTATTTTGGAAAATGAAAAGGCCTGTTTAGAATTTGTTTTGATTGATAGAGAGACAAAGATTGTTGTTCTAAAGAAACAATTTGAAGTTGTTTCGAACTCTATTAAACACCTTGAATCTTGTTTATTCGATAAAGCCAAGATGATTGGCTCTTTCTTAGAAGCTCGTCTTATTTTGGGGAAGAAATTTTTTGAAACTAGAACTACTATTTAGAAATTAACTCTTGGGGCTCAACGACTTGATGAAATATTAAAGATAGATAAATCTCAAGGTGATGTAAGAGGCCTTAGTTATATTAATAAGGTGACTACTCCTTCTCTTTCTTCTCATTTGTTTGTTCAAGCTAGCACTTATGTACCTCCTATCCTTCCTAAAGATTATCCTAAAGCTCCTATCCCTATTTCTGATACTTCTTCTCTGAGTTCTAAAGTTTATTCTTGTGACTTCTTATCTCTTTCTCCTACCCAAGTATTCCTTCTTAGTCTGATACTCACCTTCTTAGTCTTGTTGAAGATCTTTTGAACTATTTTCTCTCTAACCTTTCAAGTCATTTCTTTTCAAAATGAAACTATTTCTTACCTAGAAGAACTCAAAATCTCTAAAGATATCCTTAACCACTCATATGGTCACCTTTGCAATGTTATTCACACTACTATCAAGGCTCAAGTTTATAATCTTTGGTACTTTCATAAATACTGATTATAGGTACTAGTATCACACTGCTTAGTGGTTTGGCTCTAGAGGTGAGCCAGATTCAGTGTAAATCAAAGTAATTGTAAAGATAGCTGGTGATAGCAACCTAAGCAGTTAGGGCGAGTGGTCTCAACTTATAGAGATATTGGCATTTTACCTTATCAAGTCTGTATAATTATTTTTTTATTTAGTGAATTTGGCTGTTGAGTGATTGCCTTAAGCAACCCGTGAAAATTACCACTTAAAATTTGAGCTTAAGTGAATTTATCACATTATTTTGCTGTATTTGTATGCTTTGTGGCATGAGTTAGTACAATCTGAGTCGTCTCTGTATATGTGATAACATATATAGTCTCTACTGAGATTGGAAAGCATTTACTACTTTTATTTGGGTGCTTACTTTTGTTCCTTGTTTGTTTGTGTTCTTTCGCTTTTAGGACGAGTGGAGTGAGTCCATAGGTATTCTTATCACCTTGCCTCAATAGTCTACCAAGTTAGGACTCTTTCAAGTTTCGTAATAAAATCTTTCGTTTAAGTTAAAACCTAATGGGTTATTTATAGGTGTAAAAGTTACATAAAACTTAGACTTTCTATAATTGTACGCGCACCACAACACACATGTTCTCCAACTGTGGTACAAGCTTGAAGAATCCCTAATAGTAAAAACTGAGAGTTGTTCGCCACGACATATAAAAAGCTTCACCATAGCACAAGTGCAATTTCATGGCCAGTACTAAAACTCTAGAATAGGGTGCCGCGATAGACATTTTCCTCCGTCACAGCAAGCATTGTTTTGCGTGGCTTCGTACGTAACCCTTACAAACTTGTTGGATTCTGAAGTAAGGCTTACATGCATTGGTTCTTTTTTCTCCTAGGTTGCTATTTACTTGCTTCAAGTGTCTTGTTTTCACGTGTTTCCATTATTTAATGCTTTTGAAACTAAAACACTTGAAATACATCAAAACATACCCATAATTCCTAATTGATAGATTTAAGAAAATGATTAAATAAAAGCGTTTTATTTAAATCTACTTGTTACAATTAAGAGCAATAAATTACATAATATTTGTATTTTTTAAGCACGCATCACAACCACAATCAACTTCTTGTTAGTCTCTAACAAGTGAAGCAATTTAAAAACTAGAAAGAAAATAAATAAACTAACTAACCTAAATCATTTTCATAGATTGTCACGGTTTCATTTAGCATATGTACAAGCCTTTAAACCTTTAGGTGGCCCTAGTGGATGAGTTATAGTCACGTGAGGCCTTTCAGTGATGATACCTACAAACATCCTAAGACATTAAAACTAACAATGACTCTAAACATGCTCAAATCAATCACGTATATGTCTCAAAAATTTCCTTTAGCACACGTCACATGAAATAATTAAAAACCACCAAGCTAAAAAATAGTCCAAATATCAAAAATTCATTTTTGTAATTGACTCTTGAACAACCAATTAAACCATAAACCCATTAGTTGCAATACTATATTTTTTATGCATGACATTCATAGATTACATTTTTTTTTATCTCAAATTAAATATGAATGAAGATTTACAATTACAAATTTCATACGCTTATCTTTCAAATCCATCACCATTAATGTAGAAACTATAATTACTTTGAATCAATAGAACTTAATTAAGTTTGTAATGTTAGGCTAAAATATGGGGTTATGAAATAACGGAAAAATTATTCTCAAAAAGATAAGAGCACTTAATAATTTTAGAGTTACACAACTATTTTAAGTTCTTTAATAACTCACACATTCACCCAACTTTTCCAACTAAAATTTTCTTCTCTCCTATTGTGTAAATTTCATATTTTCTTTTTACCTTCATTTTATTTCTCTTCATTTGCATCTCTTGCTGTTATGATTTTTTTTAATAAAAAAAGCAAGAGATACTTAACTCTCCTCATATTTAAATGTCCTAGAAAGGCTTGTATTACATTTAGCACTCTTATCACTAAGGGTGGAACAATGTGCATTTTTGGCTCATCAAGGAAGGTTATTATAGGTTTAAGAAAGAAAAATTCTAAGGTCAAATTATATCCTAATTAAGCTAAAAAAGGGTAACTATGGATGAAATTATATAGGAAAGCTTGAAAAGTTTAAACGGTTCAAAGATAGCCTAAATTATTTTCTAGGTAATGTGTAGTTATATTATTTCGCCTCAATCGATTCTCAAGTTACTTCTAGAGGTTGTTGATATTTTAAATATGAACATGAACATGCATACATTGCAACAATTCAAAGTATTTACACTATTAAAATAAACTATCACATATCACAAAAGTCTCAAACTAGATGAACCTACCATTTTTATGTCTTTACTTTAAGTGAAAATCAATATCTTTTACATGTTATTTCCATTACAATCATGTTAATATCATATACTTTCGAATTGATTTGAGCAAACTAAACATTACCCTAATAAAAATCAAATAAAAATGCTGAAAAATAAACACAAAATTAAAATTGGTCCTAATTCATGCTCATGGAAATAATTTTCCCACCCCAAACCTAATTCTTACATTTTTCTAAATGTATCATAGAAAAACAAAAGCAATTAAGTTAAATAGTGAAGAAGTGACCCCCATTTTGTATGTCATTATTTGCACATTTAATTAAGCTCCATTTCACTACTCCTTGTCTTCTTCGTGTTCTAGCATTTAGTTCTTAAATGACATTATTAGCCAATCTCCCAAAATTGCATCACATATCAATGGTAGAATTAGGACTTAAAAAGGGATAAGTTTATGTGTGTGAATAGTATGCATGAGCTGTTCTATTTTTGGTGTAAAATGTGATGCGGGTTATGGCCCCCAAACTTTGCATGCCACAACACAAGTGTAATTTTTAATCCCATACAAAAACTTGAGACAAACTTGTTATGACACCAAAATTTTCCAACCGTAGCACATTACAATTTTTAAGTTCGGCCAAAAACCTGAGATCAATCCATTATAGCATATATTTTTGTATGGTGCGGCACACACTGAAAAAAAATTATGGGCCAGAAACCTAAGAATGATGTGTTGCAACATACATTTTTGGGAGGTATGTTTTGTTGGAGCATTGAACCAGTAAATTCTGACATCTCATTCTTCTTTCATCTCCTCTTTCTGGTGATGAGGTCATTGAAATTTTTCCCATGAGTTGGATTGTTCTTGATAACATCTAAAAGTGGAATATTAGGGTTAATTCTAGAAAATAAAGTAAGGGAGAATTGTGTATCCTGATTTTTATTTTTTAGCTACTGTACAGTTGGTATTGGTAGTCGGTATGACTCCAGTGACTTGTGCAATTGAAGAGTGCTAGAAAACTCTCCAATTGATTCCTTGAGAGGTTCATCATGTATGGCATTTGACTCATCAGTTCCCTTTGACATTGAATCCTCACATTTCATGTTACCTGCTCTAGATAGCAAATTATTAGAATTTTTAGGTACCTCCTTACCACTTTAAAGTACTGTGACAACCTTTGCTTATTCAGGTTAACTAGGTAGCTTTCCTTTTTCTTGACTTTTCCTTTGATTTGCTAGTTTTTTCACTTGTATTTTCACTCTTTTCATTGAAGCTTTTAATGAGTCCAACCTTTGATCCATTTATGTTTGATTATCCCTACTTACTTGAATGAAAGCATTCAAGTTGTCCTCTAAGGTTGGCCTATTGGGTTGTTGTGGAGGAAATTGTTGGTTCATATTTGGCCCTTGCACTTGATTTTGGGCATAAGGAGGATTGTTAATTCACTTTCAAGAAAAGTTACGATGGTTCCTCCAACTCGAATTGTAAGTGTTTGCATAAGGGTCATTCCTAGGTCTAAATTGGTAACCCTCCATTGTGTTCACTTGTTCATAGCTTGTACCTATAAGAGAGTCATAAACAAAAAGACAAGCATTAGCCCCATGTCCACAAGTACTACAAACACCACAAACCTCTTGGTTTGGTGTATTCTTTGAGGCAATGAATGCTACTTGTTTGGTTAACTCCACAAGTTACATAGCCATTTCATTATAGGGAGCAACCTCATTCACTCCAACTCTTTTTCCTCTAGTATTCTTTTTCTGGAAATTTGCTCCAACATCTCATATAGCTCATATGTTTTATCTACTGTTTTCTCACCTATAGCTTCACCTGCAACATTATCAACTATATATTGATATTGTAATGTTAATCCATCATAGAAAAACTGGTTCTACAGCTGAAGTGGGAAGTGATGATGTGGACATTATATCAAGAGTAGCTTGAACCTATTCCAAGCTTTGCAAAAGGGCTCTCCATCCATTTGTGAGATTGTGTTGCTATCTTGGTCCTTAGGTCAATACTCTTTTGGTGGGAATAAAACTTATCCATGAATTTGTTGTAGACTGCTTCGTAAGTGGTTAGAGAGCCAAGTGTTAATGTCATAAGCCAAGACTTAGCTTTATCTTTGAGAGTGTACAAAAAACACCTCAATCTTAGTTAATCTTCACTAAATTCCTATAGTGGCAAAGTTTGCATTGTGGCATAGAAATCATGAATGAAATTTAAGGGGTCCTTATTAGGTATACCGTAAAAGAAAGGTTGTATGAAATAATGAATATTTTTCAATTCTTAATTCCTAGCTATCTCTAACAGTTGAATGCACGATGTGATAGTCCCAATGATAGGCCTTGGATATTCTTTCATTACCATCTACCTAACTATGTTTTCGCCCATTATAACTTGCACTTGTGGTTAATCTCCTTCCTCTAGAATGTGTGTATCCAGTTTTCTTAACAAGTGTTTGACCCTATGAATTTTATCAATAAAGGAAGCAAATTCCTTATTTAAAGACCTCCTACTTTTCATACACCAACAAAAAACAAACAAATATCAAGGTAGCATAAAATATGCAAAATCGAGTACTTTCATGATAAAAATAAAAATTAATTTTTTTATAATGAAAAATAAAATGCAATAAAAGTAAATAAATAGTAAAACTTAATTTAGAATATCTAAAAAGTTAGAAAAAATTATTTAAAACGTTAATTCTCCAGTAACGGTGTCAAAAATTTAATGTGTAAATTTTAGTACTCTCAATTGTATGAATTATCTATAACAAGCGATAAGTAAACTTCGAGGTCGATATCTCAAAAAATTCAATAATTTTAAACTATCATTCTAGCTTACTAAAAATCCTAACAAGTAACATTAAAGCAATAAATCAGATTGTAGAGAGCAAGAACGAGAACGAATAATAATGTTAACAAAAAAAAAGGTTCAATTCAAAACTAGTTAAAAAAGGTTAATAACAATCAATGGAGGATATATGAATATTTAGCTTAGTTGATTATGTTTGCATCAAAATATTATGATGAATTAACATGAACGAACTTATAAATAAATATTATCGACTTTCCTTCTATTTACGAAAATTTCTATAAATCGGGTAATTTTTTTGGTGATTAATTAACTAATATTCTACTAATTGGGTATATCAACTATCAATCAAATTATGCACAAGGAAAAATATGTCAATCAAACCAATGCCATGATTAGGTCATCAATTTGAATCTTTGTTTAAAATTTTCAAATATAGTCAATACGATGTTCCTAAAACTAAAATTTTAGATTTTTTTAATATATTTATGGACATCAAATTGGCATATGAAAATTTACAAATACATATTTAAACACACTCTTAATTAAAAGACAAACTTTATTTATTATATGCAAATATTCACCATAATAATTCTAAACAAACATGGTAACACAAGTTAAACACCCATAATGAATTTAGCTAGACATGTTTAGATTCATATTCGTAGACAAATATAATTTAACATACATACTAAAGAGGAAAGAAGAAATATCAAACAACAACAAGAATCTTAGATCTAGATACCACGGCATAGATAATATTTTCTTCCCCAAAAGTTTGATCTTGTTTCTTTAGATGTGCCTATCTTGCCCCCAATATGTGGAAAAACTCCAAAATTTGCTTAAGTTTAGTAATAAAATTGTCTATTTGAGTTAAAAATTTAATGAGATATTTATAAGTGTAAGGGTTACATAAAACTTGGATTTTAGAGAATTGTACAAGCGCCACATCACACATTTTCTCTCTTCGTGGCATAAGCTTGAAAAACTCCAATAGTAAAAACTGAGAATCGTGCGCCACGGCACACAAAAAGCTCCACCACAGCACAAGTGCAATTTCATGTGCAGTACTAAAACTCGAGAGTGGGGTGCCGTGGCACACATTTTTATTCGCCGCAGCATATGTTGTTTTGTGTGGCTTAGTACGTAACCCTTACAAACTGGTTGGTTTCTAAAGTAAGGCTTACATGCCTTGGTTCTTTTTTCTCCTAGATTGGTATTTGCTTGCTTCAAGTGTCTCGTCTTCACGTGTTTGTATTATTTAACTCTTTTGAAATTAAAAATACCTGAAATACATCAAAACATACACAAAATTCCTAATTAATAGATTTATAAAAATGATTAATTTTTTTTTTTGTATTTAAATATATTTGTTACAATTAAGCGCAATAAATTACATAACATTAATATTTTTCAAGCACTCATGAAGGATCGATCGACATCAATCTGTGCGCTCTCGGGTTACAAAATTTGCATGCTTGATCGATCGAGTTTTGGATCTATCAAGAATCGATTGTATCCTATCTAGAAGCTCTTAGGTTGCAATTTTTTAAGACTTGATCAATCTAGTATATGGTCGATCGATCGAACAACAATCGAGTGCTCTCAGGTTGAAATTTGTTTCTAGCTCATCGTAGCTAGATCGATCGAGCAAAGGTCCTCAATCAATCAAACCTGTATGTCACTATTTTAAAAACCATTTTTAAACCCAAGCCATGTGTTATGTTTACCAAAAAGACCCCACTTAATTGTGAATGATTAGCCCTTTTATGAGCATAAATGTCTTTAAAAATTGATTTACATTTAGGTCATATTGGTGTCTATGTAAGCAACATATTACTTGGTGAAATAACTTACCACACTCATTCATGCTTTGCACAATTTTTGTTTTCATTCTGAAAAACTGTTTTTGTAGAAAAGATTTTTTGATCCCCAAGTTGCATACAAATTTAAGCTGATCTTTGAGTTTATCTCTTAAACATATTATGTTGTTATATTTGATTGACTTTTATGCCAATTGTTTATCTGTAATTATGAGCTTTACATTGTTATTCTAGTTTATTTGTTAGCTTCTAGGTTTAATTGTTTTACTTTTGAAGCAATAGATTATGGTTGTTCATTTTTGAATCCTACTAACATGCATTGCATGGTGTTATTGTGCTAACATTTTTTAGGTGTTAATTGGATGGGTTCGATTGTTCATGAAACTCAAGTGGATCGAAATGTTAGTTCAAATTTGTACACCAACTTTGTAGGGACTGTAAAAGGAGTGAATGCTCGTAAGTAAAATACATTGGGGACTTTATCTATGAAAAGAAGTCTAAGACATAGCTTTGTACTTGAACATCAATTTTCATAATAGATAGATTAGGTAGTCCGGCGAACCGGTGGTTTTTCTGTTATATTATTATTGTGGCCTAAATTATTTTCACCTAAAATTCTGTGTAGCTTTTATTTTTTGTTTTTGTAATTTTACTTGTTGCATGTTTACATGTCGAGCCACTGTATTTAAGGTTACATAATTATAATTTTAATAAAATTTAAAAATAACCTATTTACCATCTAAGTATATTTGATTCGTAACTTAGAACTTTAAATAACCAACGTTTTGTGCATATATTTATTTTTTGACCAAATAGGTACCTTTTGAGTAATTTTGGTATTTTTAAGTATCACTTAAGAACATGAGCAACAATGTATACCAAAACATAAATATGAGTACTAATAAGGTACCATTTTTCATTTTTTTTTTATACCTAGTAAGATATATTAAATATTTAATACATAACTCTCTTCGTATATAAAATTTTATTTTTAATTTCCTTCACGTAATGCTTATATATATATTTTTGTATAATGTAAAAATATATATTTTTTGCATGTTTACAAATGTGATGCACTTTTTTTTTTTTATAACGTAAATACATATGCTTTTGGAGGAAGTAATTTGTTATAATATGAACTAGAGTATACATTAAATAAAATACATTTTTTACGAAAATTACTACCACTGTACGCCAAAATGTATAATTTTGTCAAATTAATATGACCTTACTAGTAACATTGTCAAATTAGTAACGCCTTACAAATGGTGAACAGTGAACTCATAACAATAACCATTATGTTGAACAAAAGAAAAATAACAATAACAATACCATTATGAGAAACACTAAAAAATCCTAAAATTTCATTAGAATTTGGTCAAAATTTTCAAAGTTTCAAACCTTCTCTATAAATTATTAGGGGGGAAAAAAAAACTTCCCTATAAATGTTTTCTAATACTAACGAAAAAAATTTGTAATTTGTAAAAATCTAAGAGATTTGTTTGTAACTGGCCACGTTCTGCTACATTTGAACCACAACCAGCGTTTTTTTTTTTTTTTTCCCATTAACATTACAACTAGTTTTTAAAATGAATACAAACACTTAATGTTTCCCTCTAATCTGGAATCCCACAGGTTCAAGTTTCAATGGCTGATTTTTATCTTATTTCAACATTATTTTTTTATGACAATCCTAAACCTTGCCGAAATCCAGAGGTAAAAGCTGAGCTGAATCCTAGATTAATCTTACTGCTAAGATACAAGTCAAGAACCGGACATGAATATTATCTCGTTCAACACTACACTCAAGACTGTCCGGCCATCTTTTGAGTAATAAATCCCTTTATGTCAAAAGCACCATTACCCACTTTTGTTATGACACCCTGCTTGGATAAAACAAAATCATCAGATATCGAATTCGAAGGGATAAGATCGAATAAGTTACGAAGGGGAGAGAGAGATGACCTTCTCTGTGATGATACCAGATATCAAGTTTGCAGGGGTAACGTCGAATGCTGGGTTCCAGACAGATATTCCAGATGCAGCAACTTGCTCCCCGAGTCCTCCACAGGCGTGCAACAACTCCTTTGGAGACCTTTCCTCTATTACAATTTCTTGTCCAGATGGAAGGGACAAGTCAATAGAAGTTAGGGGTGCAGCCACAAGAAATGGAATGTTATGGTGCATTGCTATTATAGCCAGATTACAAGTTCCAATCTTATTGGCAGTATCACCTAATTAGAGGTCAAATATGTTAAAATTCACAATTCTTAACTTTAGCAACATAAATAGTGGTTATAGTCTCAGTACCATTAGCAGCCACACGATCAGCTCCAACAACCACGGCATTGACTCGTCCATCATTCATTAACGCAGCCGCTGCAGAATCTGCTATAAGAGTTGCAGGAATTTTATCATGCACCAATTCAAACGCTGTAAGTCTAGACCCCTGAAATTGATTAAAGCATAAGAGTGATCAAAGACTAGGATCATTTAGCCATCTTAACGAGAAATTATCTTTTTATGGCATACTATACAAATTTCCCCATATTCTATGACCAGTCATTTAGCCATCTTAAAGAGAGTATTTTTTTGCGTCGCCAGTTAGAGCAGTAGTTGTTATTGTCATAGCAAAATGTCTAATTTTAGAATATTATATTGTTCGGTTAAATTTTTAATTACTCTGTATCTAGTCAATTTTCTCATTGAAATAGGCTTTTCTTTCTTTCTTTTTTCCCTTTTCTTTTCCTTTTTTCCCGAAAAATATAAAAGGGAAAGATTCTTAAATGATCATAAATTTTACATTTTCAGAATCAAGGGCATTGAAAACTCAATTTTGCACTTTGTTAGTTGTTTAAATAAAAATCAAGGTTCTGTGTTGAAAGAATAATATTTTTCCCTGTAATGCAAGGATAGCCAAATCCTGAACAACTAAGAAAATAGAAACTCACTTGGTTAAATGGGCGTGTTTCTGTGCAATAGGCCCTTTCTAACACTCCTTTTGTATGAAGTGCACGGACTACACCAAGTGCAGTGCCATAACCAGCTGTGGCAAGACTGGTGGGATAAAGCATATAAGAGTAAAAAAAAAAAAGGGGAGTGATCACAAAGAAAGTGAGGAAAATAAGCAAACGAGGAACCACAACGGCAATAAGAGAGAAAAAAAAAAAAATAAAGAACAAGAGTGTACCTGCCAGTATTGCAATGGGTCAATACAGAAAGCTTTTCAGCATTGCTCAGTTGGTTATGAATAAAACTTGCTCCATAAGATCCTATGGCTCTGTTCGAAGCAACATCCTCTTCAAGCATAATTTCAGCAGCATCTATATAAGCCTATGGAGATTTAGCAACAAAGGATAAATAAGTTTTAAGCCAAAATAATTTTGTAAGACTCCATTCCTTACATGAAGTAAAATTTTAGACAAATTTATAATTCCAAAATTATTATGGTTTTACCATCAACGTGCAAAAAACAAAATTTAGGAGTTTATATTTATGATGTGCATATGTTATAATAAATTAAAAAGGGGTTTAAATTGATTACTTTGATTTTTGAGTAAAGTTATAAAAATGTCCCTAACTCTTAATATAGAATTTCAATCTTTTCCTTGAAAAAAAAAAAGAGAGTTGAGCATGAGATGTTGAGGACATGTCCTCAAGTGGGATTTGACTTGGCTAGTAATATCCTCACAATAGTCAAGCCGTGGACTTCCATTTCTTTCGACAAGTTTCAACCCATGCAAGTAGGTGAGTCAACAAGGACACATGTATTTTTGGTGTAGAGTAAGTAACACCTCTCTCTCCCTTGCTTTAAGAAAGACACATGTCCTTTTTGAGCATTGAAGTAACATCTAAAACTCCTTAGGCATGAGACGGTGAGAGTGGTGCACAACAAGAAACACAACGAAATTTTTGGGCTATTATTTTGCTCTTCAAATGGAATAGAAAAACCAAGACAGGCTAGAACTAGAACTCTAATTCAGTAACTTGTAATGCTCAATTCAGTTTCATTGCTCTTGGCATTTCAATTAAACCTTCTATGTCTTTTCTACTTCCTATTGTATTTTTCATTTTTGTTTTTACTAGGTAGAAATCCAAATCATCCCCGGGATTATAGGGAATCCAAGAACAAGTTAATTGTGTTGATTTTGAATTTCAAAAAAACAGTTTTCAGAAAATTTAATTGAAAACTAAGAAACATCTATCTATAATGAATTAAATTTTGGGTATTATCTTTCTGAAAAGCTATGGATGTCTAATTTATCAAGAATTTTACGGTTTTTAATTTGAAATTTTTTACACAAAGGGTAGTTTTATCAAAGGGAAGAACTCCTCAATATTTTTGTTATTTGAAATGGTTTTATAGATTGTAATTGACTAAATTATATCTTGATTTAATGCTTGAAACGTTTAGATTTAGAAGTATTTTACAGTTTGTTTTTCCGAATTTTCTAAAAAGAATTTATAGCAAATTAACTAAAACTATGTTTTGTTAAAATTGTGTTGAAAAATTTATTTCAAACTAATTGGCATTCAATGAATTTGAAAGGATTTTACATATAATAATTGAGTGTGATATCTTGTTTTAAAAATTGAAAGGTCAAGTTTTTGTATGTTTTTACATAAATGAATTTAGATATTTCTACCAAAAGTTATATTTTAATTTACAAGGATAAGTTTAAGAGTACCCTAAAATTGTTTAAAATGCAAAGATCAAATACAATCAACTATTAACAACCCATGGTTTAGAAGTGTTAGAATGTCTTTCAGTTTGAATTAAATAAGCTATGGCGTTATTCTTGTTCAAACACAAATGTGATTATTTAGAAAAGGTTGAACAAACAGACCCTATAATACACATAGGACCAAATGTTATAAAGTATTGTAAGTGAATATCTAGTTTATTTTTTAAATCTTTGATACCATTGTTTTGAAGCACATTCATGTTGAAGTAAATTCAATTTGTACAAGTTGCATGTTTATTAAAAGTGCATTCATTTTAACCAGTATTAGAAGATATGTCAATTTTAATGCATTTTAAAAACTTATATATCATGAGAATATATTTTATTTTTATTATTAGAATCAGTCAAGTAAATATAAGATAATTTGCAAGCAAATTAAGATTAAATAAATTTTATTACTTATATTAAAAAAAAAGTGTCATGGAAGTCCTCATATTACGTCATTTGTCTAATTCAATCCCTTAGATTATAAGTAGTATCATTTAATACTTTAGTTTTAGAAAATGGGCCAATTAAGGACAAAATATATAATTTTAATAATTTTTTAATTAAAATATTATTTTTAAGAGACCAATTAAGAACAACTATTATTTTAATGTTTTAGACATTAAAATATTAATTTAAAAAATAATATTTTAATTAAAAAATTATTAAAATTATGCATTTTGTCTTTAATTGACCCTTTTATTCTAAAAGTAGGAAACCAAATGACATTACTTATAATCTGAGAGATCAAATGACATAAATGACATAATCTAAGTAACCTCTATATCCCCGCTCCCTATATTATATACAAGTTTGCAAGTTTAATAAATATTTTAGAACTGTTAAAGTACTTCTACTTCAGTATTCATGATAATTGGCTCTACTCGACATTCAGATTATTCCATGACTTGGTAAGACATCATGACCAATAGATTTGGTCCAATTCAGTTTACTGTGATGTTTACCAATTCAGTATGATGTTACAAGTTTAGTATCATATTACAATTCAGTATGATGTACAAATTTAGTTAAGTTAGTGCATACATGACTAATGTATCAACAGAGCCAACTAAAGTATTTTAGGCTGTATTCAGTGCTAAATATCTCCTTCGTGTGCAACCAAATCTCCAAGTGCTTTTGACAATAAAAATATATTTCTCTTAGTCATACATTTTATTTGTATACTAATCATAATACATTATTATATTTTAAAAATCACAGATAGATAATTTTTTATGATGATGTTATTTCATTATAAGTGCATGTCATTCACAGTTTTTACATGTATTAAATTACAATTATTTTATGAAACTCATGTTATGCATTTAGGAGTACATTATTTTATTACAAATATCAAACACAAGTTATTTTTAACAGCATGTATTTCATGATAATTCATAAGCATTTTATATGCAGTTTACACGAGTATTATGTACAATTATTTTATAAAACTTATTCAGTTACTGAGCTTTCAAGCTCATCTTATATATTCATTTTCCTCCCTCTGATAACAAATTTTGAGGCCACATTACATAAGTTTGGAGGCTTAGAATCCATATTTTGTTATACAGTCTAGGTTGTTTTTATCTCCTTGTCACTTTTCTAGTATATTCTAGTTGATGTGTTTTGAACTAACGACGAAGGCTAAAAAATCTTATGTGGTGTATAGTATGTATCTTACAATATGTATTTATGTTTGACCTTGAGCCATTTTTTGGATGTGTAAAATTATATGAAGTTTGCCGGTTTGTGAAAAATTACCATTTTAGAACTACTGTCATTTGATTGCAGGGAGGATAGTTCAATAATTAAAGAAAATTCTGCCCAAATTTTTTTTTAAAACTTCTTACATTAAATTTTTAAATTAAACCAAAGTCAATTCAGAATGCTAGTTATTATAGTCCCTTAGGACACGTTATATGCTCTAATGTTGAGTTGGGTGAGTCCTTACAAATTTTTTGAAACCTATACAAACATTTAGTGGGCTGTAGACTCAACAATCAAATTATGAGAAAAGAAAAATAGCATATTAAAATTAACGCACAATGGAAATATCCCACCTGAAAAATGCTCTTTGCTTCAGAAGCCATGGCTGCTGCCTTTAATGCAACTTTTTTAAGCTTTGTTGCAGCATCAGAAAGGTTGACAGCAGTTGGTCGGCTGAAGAAGCATTTGAGAGATTAAACATTCCGCTAAAGATCAATTTACTAGTAGGATGTTCTACACAACTTTTAATTATATCACAGCAGATAACAACTAACAGATTAGAACGAATAAAAACAGTTGTTTTATTTCTCTCAAAGGCATGTCAATTGATTATACAACAATTTCTTTACCTTGAGACCAGGTAATCCAGTTTCATGCTAAGGAAGGAGACTGCCTCTTCTGACGTCCCATCAAAAGCGTCCAAGTTAAACACTTCTACGGCAAGTGACAAGGCAGCAGCAATAGCAATGGCAGGTGCACCACGGACAACCATATCTTTTATCGCATGCCTAGCAGTAATAGGTGACTCATAAAGTAAAATCACATTGGAATATACTCAACAGTAGTTTAAGAAAATAAGAGCCTAGTGGGAAAATTAGGTCATAGGTCACCCATAGGCAACCACGTTTGTTCCTTTATGAAATTTATGAGCTGTTGTTTATGTAGCAAATGCATAACAGATAATATTATTAGTTTTACAATTGTTGATAACTATTAAAAAGTAATGCCTAAATCTACATGTATTTAGAATCGCTTTTATTTTTGGTTAAAAGTGCTTTCAAAATAGATCAAACAACTTTCAACATGTCTAACAATCTTTATGAGAAGCACTTTAAAAATTTTGAGAAGCACAATTTATACTTTTAAGAGAAATAAACTTTTAGGAAAGTAGTTATTAGTTCATGTTAAAATAAAGACTAAATTGCACTCAATGTCCAACATCTAAATTCTTCTTTTGAAACCACTTTTGACCAAACAACTTCATTTCAAACCACTTCAATTGAAAATAGGAATGGCAATGGGGCAGTTCGGGTCAAAACCGACCCGACCCGAACTGACCCGTGGGGGCAAAAAAATCGGTGGGATATGGATCTTTCGGGTTCGGGTTCGAGTCGGTTTATAACCGCGGATCAAAAATCCGACCCGTTGACCCGTTCACTTTTTTTTTTTTTTTATTTCCAATTAATTTGCCTCCTTCGATGACAACACAAGAATTTGATTTCTTTTTGGAAAATACGTTTAAGGTCATCATCACCAAGCTAAAACAAAAAAAATTACAGATTCATCATTTACACCATTTATATTCAATTTGCAGATTCATCATTTACACCAGCAGATATACAGAAACAAATAACCTAATTACAGCAATCAAAGGGAATAACTCTTCATTATGAAGACCAATGTCATTATGAATAGAATTAATATCCCAAGTAACTCTGAAATCATAAGACCATAACCATCTTGAACATTTGAAATATCACCAGTATTCAGTGCATGGTTAGGAAAGCCCTCTAGACCATTAAATGGTTTAGTATCAGATTAATAACTCTTCATTTTATATCTAACAAAGATTAGTATCAGATTAATAACCCCATCCCGCACCCAAAAAAAAAAAATCAGCATCAGATTATATAGAATAATGAAATTGGACTTGAAGAGAAAGGGGACAACCCAGAATGTACAAGTTTAAAAATTGAAAGCCAAATACAAAGAAAACAAACAATCATGCTAAAAATGAAAAGATAAATATGAGATTCTTCATTTCATTTGGCATCTAAGTTTTTAACAAAGATTGTGAGTCTGTAAGATTGAAAAAAAAAACCCGATATATAAGAAGATGAAAGTCTATAATCTAAATACTCTGTTATTCAGAATTATTCAAGCAAGAAAAAGCAATTCAATAAATGATATTTGGAATTTAGAAACACACATATGAAAGAAGACTCGGAGAGAGAGTGAATGATAGAGATAGAGTAGAAACCCATTAACCCAATATGTACCTGCTTCAAGAGGAAACCTTAAGAAACTGAAACTAGGATCAAATCTTGCGATTCATGAGAAACCCAGATGGAAATCCCCCACACAGCTGTGTTTAAAGAGGAGGATTTGACCTTGTAATATACGAACCCAAAGATAAAGACAACAGGCAAAATTGAGAAAACGATGATGACATGTCGATGGCAATGGCGCCTGGAGATGGCGACGGCGACGGCGATGGCGGACCTGTACTGGGGCTGAGGAAAATGGATTGTGATCTAATTTCGTGCCCTAAATGTGATTTCAAACGGGCACCCGAATGGGTACCCGATCCGATCCGTTTCAGACCCGAATTTTATTAAACAAAATGGATATTATACCGACCCGCACCCGCCCCGATTTGAACCGCCCCGTATGGCCCAAACGGTTCGGGTACCCGCGGGGCCCCGACCCGATGGGTAAAATTGCCATCTTTAATTGAAAACAAGCACATCCAAACGTTCTCTATATTTGTTATTAACTAATAATACAGATATGGTTCCTAACACTGCTTCAGAACATCTACATAGAAATATTCAAGCTAAATAATGATTTGAATTGTTGAAATTAAGCATATGAGTGAAATTATTTAAACTGTTTGAGGGGTTTATGAAGAGCAATAAAACAGAAAGCCATGGACAACTTTTGAACAGTTACGAAACTAACCATCCATCTGTAGCATCACTGATGTCAATGTAGATAGTTTCAAAAGGGAGCTTTCTCTGCAAAGACAGAACATCAATTAGAAAGAAGAAAAAATTCCTCTACACTATAATTTTCTAAATGCATCAATAAGAAGGAAAACCAAATCCCTTTTCCACTAAGTAAAAATAGAAGGAAAAAAAAAAAATCTTTGTTGATGGTGGGTACAAAATCACACTAAACAAATCTTTGGAAAAAATAATAATAATAAAAGCCCCTTAAAGAAGTTCAAAAATGATTTTAAATTGAATTAACCCCAATTAACTCATGTAGCACAGCCAGGCCATTATTGACTTCTATGTATTTAGAAAAATTAAACTTTGTTTTTTATTTGTATTCTTGTTATATATTTGTTGAATGAAAATTTTCAGAATTACTAAAAAAAAAAAAAAACTCCAATTAACACATGTTCTAGAATATTCTCGTTTTCCCAATTTCAAAACGACTGAAATCTTTTTGGAGTGAGAAAAGGAGCGAACTTTAGAAAAACATGACCCAAAACCTGATCGAGTAGCTGAAGAGATCCAGGCTTGTATCGTATAGACTGGAGAGTATTGTCAACTTCAGGTGCCATAAGTTTGGGAACTCAAGCCAGTTCAACCTATTGGACTGCTCACTGAAAATTATAATCAATAAAACGATGAATTTAATGAATCAATTGAAGAATAAAAAGCAAGAATAAGATGCAGAGGTTGATGAAGAAAGAGAGAGGACTTTTAGGTTACCTGACGGTGAGGCAAACCCAGAAATATTTGGGCAGTTCTGTTTTTTATTTTGTTCTTGTTCTGGTCAGAGTTGTGTTGTTACCGTGTGACTGTCACGGGCGAACACCAAGAACAACTCAACGAGTGAAAGAGTAGGGAACAATTCGGCCAAGCTTTACTTATATTTGTTATTTTTTTTTTTTTGGGGACTCTTTTTAAAGAATTGATAGGGATGATAATTGACAAATAAGTTAAGCTGTTATAATTTGTTTAGGGTCAGCTAACCTAACTCAATTCAATGAGTTAAATCGAACTGATTTAATTTATTGTATCAGTTATAAATATATTGAGTTAAATTGAATTATTCATGTGATGTCATTAAACATGACCAATATAATTGTGTCTATCAAAACAGTTAATTCGCTTAAAAAAGAAATTAAATTAAAAAAAAAAAAAAAAACAAACATAAATACTATTAGTGCAAACTAAGTCATCATGATAATAAAACTTATTAAAATTTGTAACATGAGGTAATACAAACATTATTGCATATCATAAATTTGTAACAAGTGATATAATTTTATGAATTTAAGTGTAATTGCTAAAGATGCATTTTATTATCATTTATAATCCACCACGTTAAAATAGAGTTTTCCTTTTGATAAAGCTTATTATTATAAATACAAAATTGTACAGGTCTTTAAAGGCTAAGGTGGTGTTTGGTTGAGTGTAATAAGAGATGTAATGTAATTGATTCAGGTTATTACAATGTTTGGTTTCTTTAAAGAGATGTAATGTAATGTAATTTATTACATCTCTTAAAAGAATGCTGATTACAAATTGAAACACTAGGAATATTGATTACATTACGTAACCTAGATGCTGCTTCCACTTTGTCTTTCCTTCGCGAAAAATTTTGGTGCGACCAGAGGCTCGTACGCCGTCAATCTCCCTGCCTTCGTGTGCCGTCGTTCTACCAGACTTCGTGCGCCGTCGTTCTCCCAGCTCTGCCTCGCCGTTCTCCTCCAAGCCGTTCTTCTTCTTCAGGTATGTTGACTTATTTTGTGAGGTTGAGATGATTGACTGTTCTGAGTTCTGGTTTCTTTAGAAACATATGCAATAATGCCATAGTATTTTGACCTTTAGATAACCTTGCCAAGACCACCACTCCCCACTCGCAGCCAAATCCAAACTAACAGAAACTAAAATCCTTCAGATAACCTTGCCAGATTAGGTACTGTATTGTTTACCCACGTCAACTTAAAGTATAATTAGATCAAAACTCTTGGTCTTGTAAATGATCAGAGAAAAAATTCAAATTCAACTTCCAAATCAACTTTAAAAATATTTACATTAAAAAAACAGAGTGCCAAGAACTATAACAAAATAAAATAAATTATAAATAAACTCATATATCTACCCAACTAACCAAATTTATAAATCGAAAGCACATAAGTTTGAGTCTGCATTAGTAATCAAAATCAAACTTTCTTATTCATTGAATTTGTTTACAAAGTCCTTATTTCGATTTTGAAAGAGACGAAGATAAAAGGGGATTTAACATGGTTGATATTCATATGATGGCTCCTAGTTGCCACAAGTCAGATTCCCTAATTTTAATTTTTTTACGACAGTAATCAAAACTAATTTTGATTCGCATTTGTATAAGAAGTTTCAAAGTTTGAGATTTCTTATTTGCAAAACAATAATTCTAACTTTTCCTTTGCAATAATTGGCATGAGTAATTATATTTGCATCTATTGGGACAACAATTTGAGGTAGATTGCATTATCAAATCAAGTGAGAATAAATAGAGTTTTCATTAAAATGGGGATCATAATGTGTAAAGTTGTGGGAATTATGTTACAAACCCAAAAGAGATGCTAATGATATATGGATAGAATTTTGTTAAACCTTTTTGTCTTTCCTTTTGCTCGATGATTTTATGATAACTTAAATTATAGAACACTTTTTAAAAATGTGATCAGACTAGACATATACCAATCTATTGTTACATAGAATAACTTGATACCTATTACCAATTTGCTATCATCACAAATGAGTTATTGGAGTCTCATGTGTCCTGATCACAAATAATATATATAATACATATTTAATCGAATTGATTCTAAAATAACTTGTTAGTAATATATAATGTGTATGTACGTAATGTATATATTTAATTTATGTACAAGTTAATATTTTCTTTTAAAAATAATTTAATTATGTACATAAAAATTGAATATTATTTATTAAAATAAAACTTTTGTGGCATATGCTAAGTTAGTGTTTAATTATGAAATTTTGAACATGTATAATTGGTTAACAAATTGTATAATCTCAATTATCTTTTTGTTTGTTTTTTAAGGTAAATTGGATGCACATAACTTGAATGATAAAGAGTTGGATGCCATTATTGTGTACCTCATACAAATAATGGCTATTGTGAAATTTTTTTTTTTTTGATGTGATAGTGGATAAAGACATGACAATGACTTTAAGGAGACAATTGTATGAGCTAGATTTTTTTGCAAATAGAAAAATTATGCATAGGTTGTGCTATGACAGCGATATTATTAGTATTAATCAACTTAGGATGAGTAGGAGTGCTTTTACAAAATTGTGTGAAATGCTTGAAATTCGAGGGGGATTAAAACAATCAAGGCATTTGTTAGTAGATGAGTAGGTAGCCATGTTTCTTCATGTAATTGCACATCATGTGAAGAATAGAGTTATAACTGATCGATTTAGAAGATCTGGAGAGACAGTTAGTAAGTACTTCAATAATGTATTGTATTCTATCATACACTTACATAAGGAGTTTTTGAGAAAATCTGAGCCTATTACTAAGGATTGTAACGACGATAGATAGAAATGTTTCAAGGTAAATATAGTGTCTAAATTTATTTTTCTTGGGTTTCTTGTTGTCACTTACAACTTTATAAACTTAATATTTTGTATTGTTTGTTCGTTTTAGGGTTGCTTAGGAGCACTTGATGGTACTCATATTAGGGTACGAGTACCTATAGTTGATAAGGGTAGGTATTGAAACCGAAAGGGTGAGATTACCACAAATGTTTTGGGTGTTTGCTTTCCAGATATGCAATTTATTTATGTTTTACCTGGTTGGGAGGGTTCAGCAGCTGATAGTAGAGTCTTACGTGAGGCGTTACGTAGAAGAGATGCATTTAAAGTCCCACAAGGTAAGTATTGTGTGAATTGGAAACTTTTTACTTGGATTTTTTTTATTCTTAAAATATGAAATTAAGCATAAATTTTTTTAAAAAATATAGGACATTATTATCTTGTGGATGCTGGATATGCAAACTCCAATGGATTTCTTGCTCCATATTATGGTCAACGTTATCATTTGAGTGAATGGAGAGATGGCCCACAACCGCGCAACTCATGTGAATTTTTTAACATGAAGCACTCCCAGGCTAGGAATGTGATTGAGAGATGTTTTAGTGTATTAAAGAGTCGGTGGGCTATTCTTAGAAGTCCAGCTTTTTATCCTATTAAGACTCAAAATCGAATAATTATTATTTGTTGTCTACTACACAATTATATAAGAAGAGAAATGTCATATGATCCATTTGAGGATAATATAGAGCTCAATGAAGATGAAGAGAAAATGGATAATGAAAACACAATTACTATTATAGACTCTACACATGAATGGAGTTTGTTTAGAGATAATACAGCATCAAACATGTACAATGAGTGAAGAGAAAGGAGAGAGGGATAATTATTGTGTACTTGTTATGTAGTGATTTCTTTTATTTGTAGTTGTATTTTTGCACTTGTGTTTGTAATAAATAGACTGTTTGATTTACATTGTGTGTACTTATTTTATCATATGATATTTTAATTGGTGTACTTGTTAATATTTAGTGTATTGTTTAATTTGATGTCTTGTTACCTGGATGGTGTATTTGTTTTAATATGATATTTTCATTTAGGATGTCATCTTCACAAAGCGGAACCTCAAAAAATCGAGGACCGGGTCTAAACAAAAGATTTTGGACACAGGCATTAATTGGATGAAAAATTAGTAGAATGCCTGCTAGAATTACATTCTCAAGACTCGTATAGGGTTGATGGAGGTTTCAAACCTAGGTATTTAAATGCTGTTGAGAGGTTGCTTGTTGAAAAAATGCCAGGATGTACTATGAAGGCTAAACCTCATATTGAGTCTCGACTGAGGACACTAAAGGGCCAATTTACTACGGTTCATGACATGCTATGTGGTCAACATAATAGTGGATTTGGATGGGATCTTGTGAATAAACTCGCGACTGCTGAGACACCAGTTTGGGACGCATATCTAGAGGTAAAATAATGTCATTAATCTAACTAGATAATAATGTATTTAATTTTTAATATTTTTAAAAATTAAAGAAGCTGCTTATTTTAAACATAGATCATTCCTCTATTATGAGGACTTGTCTATTATATTTGGAAAAGACAGGGCTACTGGGAAAAATGCTGAGACTGTAGATGATGTGGTGGTTGAACTTGATAACGAACGGGATCAAGAGGCAATAGATGAAATTGATCCATTATTTACGTCTGTAGATGCTACTAATAGTTGGAACCATTTTAAGTCGATTCATATCAAAAGAAGGAGAGGATGAAAAACAAATGAGGTTGTACAACGAATTGTAGAGAACCACATCGCTTTCCTCTGAAGAGCTTGATGTTGCTACTATTATACTTGTTGACAAACATGCAAGAATGAATGTCTTCTTCGACGTACGTGATGAGAGAAAGGATGGTTGGATTAGAAGTCTCCTTAGGCGTGAAGGTGGTTTCTAAATAATTATGAAAAAATGCAATTAATATATGTATATGGATTTGTATTTCATATCTTTGCCTAAGTAGCCTATCCTATGTATTTTTCTATTTAAACTTGATAGGTATTTTTAGGTTTGTGAACACTTCTTATATTTGTCATATGATATTTTAGTTTATGAATGTAATATTACTGTTTTAATATTGATATGTATTTGTAGGTTTGTGAACACTTCTTATATTTTGTCATATGATATTTGAGTTTCTGAATCTATTTTGGTTTTAATATTCATATGTATATGTAGGTTTGTGAACACTTCTTATATTTATCATATGTTATTTGAGTTTATGAATCTATTTTGGTTTTAATATTTATATGTATTTTTAGGTTTGTGAACACTTCTTATATTTGTCATATAATATTTGGGTTTATGAATTTGATAAATAACCATTGTATAATATTATTAGAATTTTGGTTTTATTATGATTATAAATCTTAATTTATTAATTAACAAGTTTAAAATTTTATATAATTATTTTTTAAAATTTTATATAATAATTATTTAAAATAATATATTTTACTTAATTTAGGAAATAAATAGTGAATAAGAATTAAATATTAGGGTATTAATGTAATATTACTATATTTTTCATTACATTACAGTTGTCAAATCAAACACTGTAATACTGATTCCTTTTTTGATTACAGTGACTAAACCAAACACTGTAATAGTAATATTGCTTCCTTTACATTACATTCTATTACGATTACGATTACGATTACGATTACGATTACATTCAGCGAACCAAACGTGACCTAAATGATTACATAATTAAATTTTTATCCATTTTACAAATAGATACTCATATTTTTACCAATTTTATGTACAAGTACTTGGACTGATTCTACATATAGGGGTCTTTTAATAATAAATTTATTTATTAAAGGGTCTTTTAATATTTATTGATGTACAAAAAAGCTAACAATAAGATTTTAAAATATAAAAAAAGAAGAAAGAAAGTTGAGAATAATCAAAATGATATACAATAAAATTAACAAAATAACATTTATAATAAATGTATTTATTCTAAAGGCGTTTTGGTATAAAATAATTACCCAAAAATAATAATGTAAAGATATACAATAAAATTACTAAAATAATTATTCATAAAAAATGTATTTATTATAGAGTCATTTTTAAATTTATTATTGTAAAGAAAAATTAACAAAAACTAAAAAAAGGAAGTGAAAAATAATCAAAATCGTATAAAAAATAACTATTTATAAGTATATATAATATAAGGGCATTTGAGTGTAAAATAATTACTATGGGTAATAATTTGAAATTAATACATGTTGATACTGTTTTTTGTCAATATCAGAATGGGGTTAGACTTTTCTTTATTGTGGACCTACGAACAGAGAAAATATGTTAAGAACTTAGATTACTATTGGGTGTGGTGGCCTTTGGTCCTTCGATGCTTAAGTAAGGTTCAACAAATATGCTTCTAAAATACAATAAAATCTCTTATGACGTTGTGTATTTACGAAGACAACACAATAATACATTTTTTTAGTAAGCATAAAATGAAAATAATTAGAATAAATAAAGCATAAAAAAATGTCAAAATTACCCTTAATGTTTGTCACATGGCAAATGTGTGACCCAATTTGTCTAAATTTAACCTCAAATTTAACGAAAATATTAAATTGATAGAAAAAAATATAAAGTAGTAAATTGAAAGTAAATTAAAACATTTACCCTAAAAAAATGTGATTTGATATTCAAATTGATAGAAAAAAAATCATAAAGTAGTAAATAAAAATATTTAGTAGAAAATAAAACGTTTATTCACACACAGTGGGGTGACTCAGTGGAAATAGCACTGTTGCTACGGACGAGAGAGGATGCGTGGCCTTTTGGATGAGAGGTATGCGGTTCAAACCTTGGAGATCGCATGCCTCTTAGTGTGAATTGCAACCCACGCCTCACCTTCCAAACATGAGGTGGGTACCAGGCCCCGGTAGGGCATAATTAACGAAGTCCACTCAGGCCTCTGTCGATGATCCTTGGTGGTATGACGGTGTGTGACTGTAGTCCTATCCTCTATAAACTCTAGTGAGCTTTTTCTTGACACAAAAAATAAAGAAAATAAACATTTATTCAAACAAACAAAACTGTAATTTGACATTTTTTTTTTAAATATTAAGTAGGGGAGCACGTGCCTTGTATGTGTCTTACTTATTAAATGACTATTATTTTCAATGACAAACACAATTAATCTTAACTGCAACAATCAATATTGAGTTTTGATTTTAAATTAAGTGGTCATATTACATAGTTCTCAATCTCTCTATTTTTCAATCAGAATGGCAGTACACAAGCCCCATCTAATGTTGTTGATTATAGCGACTGCAACAATTCAAAGTATTATGTTGTTGTTCAGATACCTTATTATTGTTTGCCCATATAAGTTGGTTGGCCTTCTTGTCAGCTTCATCGGTTGCAACAATGTTGATATGAGCACAATGTTGTAACATGTGTTGGCATGCACACAGACATTGATGAACTTAGTGACCACACTTAATTTCAGTGCTGAATATATTACTGAACGAGTCATTACAATTTTGTTTGTCTTTCCTATGTACCATGCATTGGAAATTACATACAAATGAATCATGAAATGCTAAATTTTAAAGTAGCCTCTGATGGAAAATGGGTGGTTGATTATCTGTAATTGTTCAATTAAGCTTACAACTTTTCTTTTGTCATGCATGAATACCCAAAACCAAGCATGTTCAATGTTATTTATTTTTATTTATTTCCTCTTGACTGCTTATACAATTTGGACAAGCTCACTGCCAAGGAAAAGAAGCTGAATAAACATATTAATTAGATTTCAACCCTTGGGAAGAAATGCCAACCTTAGGAACACAATGTCATCCTTTGGGACTAGCCCAATTCCATGACCCTTTTTGCCAAGCCAATCAACCAAGTGAATAGAAGCTGCCAACCCTTCTAAAAGCATTTGCTGCTTTCTCCATAGCTGACACCCACCATCTTTTGGCTTCCCAAATTGTAGGGATCTATCAATGTCATCAATATTAAGAAGAAGACAGAGGTCATCTACAGTGGTCACTCTAACAGCAAGCATTGGTTCCTGCTCCAAAGGCCTCTTAAAGACCTGCTCAGCAATGCCATCACCAGTACCAGATGATGGAGAGGGTAATGCAGAGGATGAATGAGCATTATAAAGTTGGGACAACAAAGAGGAAAAATGAGCCAAAGATGGTGGAACAGGATAATGAGTCTCTGTTGTTGCAATTAATAATTGAGCTGACAGTAACTAAGTAGACATCAACCTATTTTGATGATGCCTGGGTATGAAGTCATGTAAAGTATGACCAGATTATACACATTTAGATTATCAAATTTTCTAGCTAGAATGAAAATATGAATTGATTACTACAAAATGACTTATGTCCATGTAATATTAATGTCGATGTAATATTAATATCGTTTCAAATACAAATAGTAACATCAAGTAGAAGCACTAAAATAATTGTAATTATCTCTTATTGAAATCTCTGAAGCATGAGGCACTTTTGATACCACTGCAGCCATGCATTAGCAGGAGTCCACATCTTATGATGGAGCTACAGCCAATACATTAGATAGCAATTTCCTATGTTGTACAAAATACAAAGAGGACATGTGTTATCATACATTACAAAGGTAGAACATATCTTTCGTTCATGGATGATAATATGTGTATACAGTAACTGAAGAACTCGCATGTTGAACCATCAAGACCACCTAAAAAGGTAATGACAAAAAGGAAAAGAGCACAAACACTATGCCACTTACATCCATATTAGATCATATCCATATTATATCAATATTTAAAGTCTTATAAATATTCATATAGAGTACTTAATCATTACATAAACAGGCAACATAATTAATTCATTGTTTACTGAATGAAATAACTCGTAGCACATCTTTTTCCTATATAAAGTGATATCTTTTTCTTTAATATTGCAGATGAAATTGCCTGTTGCACAAAATTTAACAAACTTCAATAAATAAATACCATAATCTTCACTACAAAATAAATGTCATATTAATTTATAATTATATGATGTATTTGTAATTGAAATTAAAAATTCATATCATAAGCTGCACTTACGATACTTGCTAAAAGGAAACTTTCTCCTTTACATTTCGAAACATCTTCCAAGGTGTTGTCAATTTAAAGTTTGTCCCATGCCTTCTACTTTCATAAACCTCACAATGTCCAATAAAATCAAGAAAAAGCGAACAAATGCTAGACATATGTTTCTTTAATACTGTATCTCGAATATATTTTGTAAAAGAGTCATAAACATGTATTTCTTGATCAACAAGATCGAAGTCTAATGCAATCCAGTGATCATTGAAAGATATTATCCCATATAAAGTGTCTAACTCATACCAAGATTTTCCATATTTAGGTATTGCTCCCAAAACATATTTTGTTAAAGTTGGATTGCTTGAAATGACCTAAAACATATTTTGTCCCAAAACATATGTTTTTTGAATAGATTGCCACTTACTCCATTGCTCGAATGACCTACTAGATGTGGTTGTACAAACAATGATAAATAATCATTGGGTTAAATTAAATATCATTTAAAATTACGTAACCTCACCTATACAAATGAGCATTTTCACACTAAATAGACTAGTATGTTATTAATTCGGCTCAAATTCAATCAAATAAACCAAGTAATGGATAAGCATAAAAAATAACTAAAGCGAGATTAATGAGTTTAGTAATTGTAAGTAACTCACCAAAAAGTACCAATCCATTATTGATTAATTTTTCTCAAGATGAAACTTTTGAGGACAAATATGAATTTTTTTCCTCAATAATAACTATATACCGCAATCAATATGCTGAAAGTGTATATTTAAGTAATTTAGTAGTCCAAAAAATATGCTTTAATGTATAACCAAATTTTTTTTTTCAGTAACCATAAACCACAGTCAATATGCTGTAAGGTACATATATAATGATTACATTGAAATGATTCTTTCTATTAAAAAATACGTAATATAAATAATTTTAAATACATCTTATTTTGCAAGTGGATGGTAATACTCACTGAGTTAAACAGATTAGTTTTATTTTTTAAAAGACGGTGAAACCATATAACATTTGTTATCTCTTTACTTGGGCAACCAATACTGATGCTGTCCCTAAAGTCATATTGTCAAAATTTCTTAATTAATAAAACTGAAATTGAACTAAATAAAAATAAATATGCAAAATGTAGTATTGTAAAATGGCATATGATATCGTATATATAAAATTTCGTTACTTACACCATACTAGACGATGCTTTATGCAGCCAGGAAATGAAATTATAGTATTTCTCTAATTGTGGTCATTTGTGCACATTATAGTATTCACTAGAGCATCCATCAAGAATATCCTCGAAGGGCTAGTTTATTTTTTATGTCTTCCTCTTCCTTATACTGTTCTTATACACCTCATATAGTGATCTCAAAAGTGGACCAATAGATTTATGCTTTCTCGTGTAGTATTTCTTTACTTCTGTTGGATTCGACACAATCATACAAAAATTATGATCATTTACATGGATTTCCACTGATTGTCTCTCACTATCATTTTCTATTCCATATCCATGTATTGCCAAATTTCTGTTTTGTAATTCTTCCTCTAAGAATAATATCTGAAGAGTTGTATCCTCGCCAAAATACAACTTTGTGGAGGTGTCCACATGATCGTCAATATTAGTAGCAATATCATCATTCGTAGGAACACCTTTACCCTTGGCAAGGTGTTATTCTTCTCCACTGACCCCTTCATACTTTAGATCCTTATCCTCCATTGGCTCATCCTTACAATTTTTATCATCTTCATCTTCACTACCCAAACTAACACCTTCATCAAAGTTTGGTTGTATATTAGACTCAATATTGACGCTAACTTCAGCGTTCACATCACCAATAAAATTTGGCCTTAGTGATCTTCTTCTCTAAAAGACACCATCACCTTCTAAATAAACATTTATGTTTTTCTTATTCAAAACATCTAAGATATTGGCTAACATCTGCTTAATTTTCCTAACATATTGCTTAATAACCAACAATTCGTTCATAACCTATTTGAATAATGTCAATGTAATAATTGAGAGAAATGCATATATGCTTAAAAAATATTAAATGGGATGTTACCTAGGTTACACATAAGAGCACTATTTTATCACACTAAATTATCACAAAGTCCAAAATATATACATGATTAATATTAATTGTACCTTATCAATGGGTGTCGTGGATGAAAAGGGTTGACAATGATCAATGAACTTTTCCTTCCCCTTCTTCTCAACTTTTCCAAGATTAGGAAAAACTTCATTATCAAACTCTTCAATCATTCGTCTCTTAGCAGCCAGACTTGATTCATAATACAAAATGTCATTCTTTTTTTCAGTAGGAACCAACACTTTTAGAACCAAAAGCTGCAAGACATTTAACATTTACATATACATAAAATAAATACAATGAATTAATAAATTTAAAAAATAAATTACTAAGAATTTTAATTTAGTAAGACATCAATACTTACATCATAATGGTTGAAGTAACTCCTGTCCAAGTATTTGAATCTAAACCATTGACCAGCCTTATTGTTTCCAACTTCAAAATCCTTGGCATTGAATCTGATGCACGTTTGTAAACCAAATCATCAACCAAAGTAGGTATGGCTTCGTAAGCCTATACTTGTAATGCCAATGGAAAATCATACACTTTATATGATGTATATGAATATGATTTCCTCAATTTATTTTCTTCTGCATTATCCTCAATATCCACATCAACTTCTTCTAGCTCTTTTTCAATTTCATTTTCATTTTTGTCCAACATATTAAAGTTCTTTGTTATTCTATTGACCATACTGCTTTTTATCCTTCGTACGGTAAAATCATAAACGACCTTTGATATGCAAATCATAGTACTCGTAAGTACACAAATCACTTATAGTCAAGTAATAAGTAAACCTTCAAGGTCGATCTCTGGCAGAATTGCAGTGGTTTCAAATTCTTTAATTATTTCTAAAAGCAACAAAATACAAAATAAATAAAAATACTTAAAGCAAATGGATGGTGATAAAATAGTTAATGAATCAAACAACTAAATTAACTGAAATTAAATAGAGACTTTTAACTAAAAAGAGATGAGACAAGTAATGGAAATTTTAGCTTGCTAACCAATCATATTTTGGATTATTAGTTATTAATAATTGTTCATAAGTTGATATTATTGATTTTTTCACTAAAGCTAGAAAATTTCAATGATCATGGCAACTTTCACGTACAATTAAATAATCAATTTCTTTGATGAAGACAATTAATTAAATTGAAATGAGTGTAGAGAAATTATAGAACTATTTAAACTAGCACAATGATAATGTAATTAATTTAGATTCATGTTCAAGATGGCATAACTAAATGTGATGACATGTCTAACAACTTAATTTACAGATATTTACTTTAATCATAAATAGTGATTTGATCCATATGCTATTCATAATTAAAGCTATTAAGAAAAATGAACATAAAATAATATCAAACTTTTATATAAAATAATTAACCTACTAAACCAAAATAATCATGGTAGCATAACTAAAATTCCATATATAAATTTAGCCAAACATAATTAAATTCACTATCGTAAATTTAATTACTAAAGTCATAATATTTACAGTAATAATATTACAAAATTAGAGATAAAAATATTAATAATAAAATAGATCCCCAAACTCTTAAATTAGTTGAAGTTCCTCCTCTAAAAGTTTGAAATATAATACAATAATGTAATATTTTTCTCTCTAAAATATCGTAAAATGATATTGTAAAAATAAAAAGAAAAGAGAGAAAATTCTCTCGTAAAATTGAAGTGAAAAACGTAAAAAAAAAATTGATTGAAAACTGTCTAAAAAATTAAATTATTCACGCATATGAATAGGTAGAGAGGCGATTAAATGTTGATAAGAGTGTGCCACGTGTCATCATTTCATTGACTGAAACACTGCAAGAAAAGACAAAACGTGACACTTGGTGAAACTTGAATGGTTGGACAGCGCCGTAAAAATGGAAGTGGAAGCAGCGGAGAAGAGGCGTGACACGTGGCAGAACTTGAATGGTTGGACGGAGCTGTGTAGCAAGTGGGAAACAACTCATAAGTGTGTGACACGTGGCATTTTCTAATTTGTCCAAATTGCGGCACGGTCTAGTAAACTCTTGCTGAGTTATCTGACATGTGGCATCCTTTGATTGGTATGACGTGGATTGACGTGGCGATGATGTGTCCAACGGATGATGACTTTGATTGGGCTTTCTAAGTGGATCCACGGTTCCTTCTATACGAATCCATATTTCTAAATACATCCATAGTTATTTCTATATACATCCATCTGTTTAATTAAATTCATAAAAATTCTACAAAAATTCCAAAAAATTGTAAATTCTTCCCAAATAATTATAAACCTAAAAATGACCGAAATATCCTTAATTTGGGTAAAATATTTAAATAAACTATAAAAATAATGCCATATTATAACAAAATATTAGGACAAATATTGATTTATTAACCTTCCCCCATGGAAAGTTGTTAAATCTATCAAGATCTTCAACAAAGCATAAATAATGGAAATTAATCTTTTGTGACTTATGCTCCCTTAGCAATATAATTTTTAATACGGCCAAATGAAGAACATCATTTTTATCTGTATTCTTCGTTAACCTTTTGTATACTTCACATAACTTTGATTTTATAATAATATTCTTCCTTATGAAATATTGATGTTTTAAGTGACTTTCGAAGGATGAAATGTTATCATACCAGTAAACATCATACCGGTTATTAGGAAAAATTCTTTATAACCAAATCGATGTGCGCGTCTATTCAAAACAATTCTAAATTCCTTGCCACTTTGTTTGCTATCTTACATCATCCAAAGATGGTGCGCCAAAGGTTATGTGAACTGAATTCGGTGCATCCTCAATAGAAATCCAAAGCATGACTCCTCAAACTCCCTTTTCAAATCAAACATTTCTAATTTTGACTCTATTGTTTCAATTTCTTTCATTCTAGATATGTTTGAAATTTTGCCAATATAGTAGTCTCTGCATTTAACACATGAAAATCTTTCAATATTTTCAGATGCCATTGTCTATTAAAAAAATAGGATATTAAAAATTCATGAAATAAATATTCACTTTAAACAAAAACAATATAAAGGCAGAAATTTATAACAAGTAATATAACATGTGTAATACAATAACTTGTAATTTTTGTATACAATTTGTCACCCAAAAATCAACTTAAATTTATTAACAAATGGATAACTTTTGAAGTTTTACCAAATCAAAATAATATAAGAAATGAAGCACACAATCTTCTATCTTAATTTGAGATACAAAATATGCAAATTAAATGATTTAAGACAAAATGTAGTCGAACTATAGTAAAAAAACAGTTTATAAGCATGCAAGTATATGTTACAAATTTCAAAGAGTGTCATTATGATTCTATCTCTAATGAGATATCACTTAATGCATATAGCATTAAGTGAAAAAAAATAACAATATTAAAATCTGTTGCAAAAATAGGGGACATGATTAAGAGCAAAGTGTGTTAATAATTCTTTCGTTCACTAAAGTTTAAAGCAAAAAAAGAAACAAACAAGGGATTGAAAATTAAAGAAAGAAAAAACATTATCATTACCTTTGGCATTTAATAGAGTTATGAATTTTTTTCCTAAATTAATTGCTACATAAGTACAAACACATAATACAACAAACATAAATACTGCAACTCAGTATTCAGATAGACTAAAAAGAAATATTGCCTAGCTAGCGTCATAGGCAACCATACTTGTGTCCAACTATCTATGAATATCTTGGAACAAACTAGCAGAATTATGAAAACAGAAATAATGGATAAATCAGTGAAGTTTCTGTTGGCAAGGAGCTCTGAATATTCATCTAATGCATAATCTTAATGGTGGTTAGTTCAGTTATTGGTAGTAAAGAAATTTTTCATTCCTTTTCTTTGAAAATTGCAATAAATAGCACATTATTAAACCAACATACAACAACAAAGATATCAGACAAGGATCCCCTGCATTGTTCGACAAAGACATGGACACAGGAACCCAAGTTCCTATGACAAAATACAAAAAGGACAGAGTGACCTGAATCTACTTGGTCCTCTTATTAGACAAATAAGAAATTGTTCAAAATTTAAGCATTCATAAAAGCAGTTTCAATTATGCACCGAATGTTCTTTATGAACCATAAAGGTCTAATCATGTCATAAAGGATATTGAAAAATTACCAAAATTAACACCCATTAAAATATATTATAACAAAACTAATACCCCTAAACTATGTTGACAAAAATACCCCTGAAAGTGCTAACCTAATATCACTCCCTCGCGCCTAATCCCCAATCTTCTCCCTCACGCCTCAACCAACTCCCTCGCGCCTAAGCCCCAAATCGTCTCTCCCTCATGCCTCGACCATTCCCACCTATCTTCCTTGTTGACTTGCACCGTTCTTCCTCACCGACGAACGCCGTTCAGCTTCTAAAGTCGATTGGCGTTGGTGAACAACCTAATATTGCAAATGAGTTCGTCTCTCCCCTACACACACATGAATATGTTGACAACCTAATACCCTAAATCTTCCTGTTGAAAGTTAAGCGAACCAGTCTCCGGAGTTGATCAGCGTTGATGATTGTTAGTGATACGTGAATTTAAGGCCGTCGTTGGTATTTAGTTTCCTCTGGTAAGTGATATGCACACTTCTATTTTCTCTTGCGTTTTTACTCTTGTTAAGTGTCGATCAATGTTCGTTTTTACTTTGGATTTAGTTATTGAGAAAGTCCTTTTTTCTTAGCTTTTTTAAATGAGCTTCTTCTACAAGCTAGCAATTGTGTTAAACGGTTAGTATTCTATTACTCATATGTATTATACATTATTCATATTCCTGTGTCTCATGAGTCATGCATGTCTCTAACAATCCAACCATTAAATTTTTTCCCCCCTCATCCTATATTTTATTAATGTAGTAGCATGGCAGAAAATTAATGAAAGGGATTTAAGGCAAACAAAATACTTCAACTATTCATTTGAGGGACAAGCTAGCTAGGTAAAGAAAATACTTCATTTGGCCTTTAGGTCCTTTGTCAAATTATAATTACAGTTTCCTAATAAGTACATTGAAGAGTTAATTAACAAGTGTCTCATTATCTTGTACTTAAGTTTTCATGACAACTGTTGTACAGAGTAATCAAATAATGGAAAATACATTTTCTTATCTGTTTTCTATTCGTCTCTTCACTCTCTAATGCTACTGATGTTATCAAATTGATTATTGGGATATAATGGCTATTGTTGTTTTCAATTTTATTTTCTATATAAAGCATATTGATTATTAAAGCCTATTGTTATTTTCAATTCTGCTTTCTTATTTTTTATGTAGATTGGTGACCAAATTTGGATATAATGGCTAGAAGGCTTTCTACTAATAGTGGCAGTAGAAGTGGAGATGCATATGTTGAGATTTTTGTTTAGTTATTTTTTTGTATTATGCATGTTCAAACCACTTTGGGACAACTTCACCCTTAATTGCTATTTTTTTTTTCATTAGAAGCACATACTAGTAATGATGTTTTATATCGAAGGAAGATATCTGATGATGATATATTTCCACCACGTGTTTCTGTGATTTGTGATCGATTCAAAGTAATGAATGACATCAAGAAAGCTTTAACGGATGAATAGTTTGTAGAGTTTAAGCTACATTGTTTTGGATATTTTGTTGAGTTGAAGGAAATAAAGCTATCTGGAAAGCTTGTACATCACTTGTTGGTCCAACAATGTGAGACACAAGTTAGAGAAGAGCTTTGGTTTGAATTGAATGGAAGGTTGTTAAGGTTTTCTGAGAAGGATTTTGGGATAATTACTGGTTTAAAATTTGGGTCTGTAGTTAATGAAAGTGGAAATTCTTATTTGTCTCAGCAATATTTTGAGGGAAGCTACAAGATTTCGATTGGTGAATTACGTAATGTATTGATGAATTTTAACGTTGTACAAAAAAGTTCTCCAAGGAGGTTGAGAAGTAATTCCAAAAACAAAAAAAGTCCGATGCATAAAGAGGGAGTTGATCTTGATAAGGATATTGTCAGATTAGCTTTGGTTTATTTTCTAGAGTTTGAGTTATTTGGACATATAGTGGATACTCAGTATATTGATTACGAGTGGTTATTTTTGGTGTATGATCTAGATGCCTTCGATAGAATACCTTGGGGTAAATATGTTTATCGGAAATTAATTAAGAGTTTGTCAAGAGACGTTGTTAAACAAAGAGATGATTACAAGAAGAAGGTGGTTGCTAATCGTAACCATGGTGAGCATTACAATATCTATGGTTTTGTTTTTGCATTTCAAGTTTAGATATATGAGGCGATTCCCTTAATTGGGAACAAATACGTGGTTAAAAATGATAGTTCGGTGTCTTGTATATTGAATTGGAGTGCACCAGCTAAACCAACTTTTGTTGATGTTTCAAGTTGTAATTCTAAGATTACTTAGGTAAACTTTTAATTTATTAGTGTAACAATTTGTAGTTATTATATCATTTTTAAATTTGTCATAGTAAATTTTTAAATTTTTTTTTTTGGTTTTGATTTTGTAGGGAGATATTCATATAGTTTTGGATCTTACCCCTGATGAAACCCAAAAGCGTATTTGTCCTATAAACTTCCTTTTTTGCTAATTAGTATATTGAAAAAGACTACTCAATCTTCTCATCTGCAGACAAATGTCGGTACTAGTAAAAATTTTGTTGCTGCATCTCGTTTTGGTGGTAAGGATGATTTGGTTGATACCTTGATAGAGATTGAGGCCATTGCCAAGGAACATGAACAAGTTGATCATACACCTATATGTGATGAGAAGACTCCCATAGGTTCTTTGAATGCAGATTTTAATGATGAGCCTAATGCAACCTCAAAGGATGCAGTTTTTACTAATGAGCCTAATGCAACCTCAAAAGATGCAAATTTTGATGATGAGCCCGATGGAGCCAAAGGTGAAGGTGATACTAATAAAGTAAATGATGGTCATAGTGATCAGATGAAGCAAACTCCAATCAAAAGGCATGCTTTAGAGCAATTTCGACGTGATTCAAATGATAATGTTTATTTTTCTGATGAGTTGTCACCTGCAACGAAAGCCATATTAAAGGAGTTTAAGGATCAACGAGAATTTTTATTGACATTTAAGATGGATGTGGCAGAGTGTATGGAGAATTTTAGCGACAGACTTGACAACATTCATACATTACACGATGATTTTATGGTTAGTTAATAACATGTGTTTCTTTATTGAACTAATTTTATTATATGTGTTTGCTTAAAATGATAATTAGATTGTCAAGTTAAAACCTACTATTGATGTCTATCCAAAATAGTTTGTACAGTTTTCGTAATATTTGCAGAACATTTAATGGATGGCTAGCAAACAACTTCATGTTTATTTAGTTTGGTTTTTCTAGCTTGTTTGTTCTTGTATTGTTTTTGTAGGTACATTCACAACAATACTCAACTCAAGGTGATGACCGATCGCATCCATCAAATCAAATGGACACTAGAGAAGATGATTGTACTCAATTGCAACCTTCTATTTCTTTAAGTGAGGAAGGGAATATAACTCCGAAGTTAGGAGTTGACGTTGATCTTATACCTAACTCGTTGAGTTACTTAAAAAATTATTGGAAGCAAAAAAATCTAAGAGATTCCATACTGCCTAAAGTTTTTGAGCGTCGTAAGGTTCAAAAGTCACGATATTTCAGGTCACCTTATGATGTTGAGGCTTTTAAGAAGGCAAACTGTGATGATCAAACGTCATCGAATGATTGTATGATGCTTTTTCAATCTTATGACTCTGATATAGATCCATTTGCTCCTATGTCATCACTGGTAGTTAGTTTTTATAATAAATGGATGGCTGATGTTTCTAGGTAATCAATTTATTTTTATGATATTCATTCGAATAGTTTTATTTTGTATTGTTTATATGTTACTAATGTCACTTTTATTTTAACCCAGTGGACAATCTCGTGATCTGGACTTCATACTAGCTGATAGAGTATGGTTTAAAACATTAGAAAATCCTAATGGCTTGGTTTTGAACTGGGTATGTTTATTTTTTGCAATTTTTACATATTTTTGTTGTTGGTGTTTTTAGATATTCAGTTTGTAACTAATTTTAATTTTTGTGTGCTTTGGTTACAGCATATTGACACTGCTTTCCATAGCTATCGTGGTTGAAGGTAAAAGCGGGTTTTTTTTTTTTTTTTAAAAGAGACGGTCTTGAAAGTAATTTCATGGTAAGTATTTATAACTAATTTAACTTTATATTTTTGACAAATGGTTGTGTTGTTACTAATTGATCTCGTGTCAGGATGGGTGTAAAAAAGCTTATTAGAACATCATGCAAAGAAGAAAAAACATGCTCATGTAAATTTGGACTCTCTTATGGATTATGCTACTGGTTTTCGGGAGATTTTTCATCATTGGTATACTATTGATTTGCTTTATTGTCCCGTCTATGTTAAGGATAATCATTGGGTATTGGCTGTTGTTAATATTGAGCCTAAAAGTATAGATGTATACGATTCACTCAGTAGTAGTCGTTCTTCAATAGTGAAAAATGCATGTAAGCCTATTGCATATGTTGTGCCATTGTTGTTGAATGCATTACAACCCCAATGTTCTGATTAAGATCAAGCCAAGAAGAATGTGGAATGAGAAATCAAGCTCGTACCAAATGTCCCTCAACAAAAGAACTTGTAAGTATCTATTTGTTTTTTACTAGTTTTGGTTTTCATGCAGCACGGATTGTGGGTTATATGTTATAAAGTTTGCGAAGCTTTTAATTCGTGGCCTTAATGTGGATAGTATGAAGTCATGTGATACAACTGAGCTTAGGAAACATCTATGCCAAGAGTGGGTTTACTATGAGCGACTTATGTCATGAATCAACTTGGATGAATTTATATAGTTTTTATAATTTTTCAGTTTTGTATGTACTGTGGTCACAAACATATGGACTATATATCTATTTAGGTTGCTTTTAGAACATAATTATGGTATGATTTTTTGACATGGTAGAAATGAGAAATCTACCACTCCTATATCAACAACATTATTATGTATTATTGTTGCCATCCTTTTGCCTAAGTACGCATTTGTTATGGGCATAATGTGGTAGGGCTATAGTGCAAGTGTCTTGGATTCAGATGAAATGAAGGGTGTCTTGTATATGCTTGTGTGTAGAACTACACGTGGTTTTCTTTGTTTAAGTGAAAATTTGACATGTAAAGTAAAAGAAATTTTCATGTGTTAACAATTAGTTCCTAATAAGTTTCATTTAAATTTGACATGTAAAGTAAAAGAAATTTTCATGTGTTAACAATTTTCTTTTGCTCCTATGCATGAAGAAGCCATAACAGACTATGCCAAACTCAATGGGTATGATTATGAAGCTATGCAATATGCAGAGTGTAATGGTTTCAACAGGCCTGCTGGTGCTGACAATAAGTTTGAAAATGTTGAGGAAGGAAATGATCATTCATTAAACAGCAAGAAGAAAGTTATGGGGGCAAAAAGCATATCTTTGTTGCCACTTGTTAATGCATTGGAAAACAATAAAGCTACGACTATTGAAGCCGGTTACACTTATATAAGTGCCAATTGAACAAGAAAAATCGAACAAAAATAATTGAACGAGAATAATCGAACAAAAATAATTGAACGAGAAAAATTGAACAAAAATAATTGAACAAGAATAAACATGTAAAGCTTCAAGACATCCACCAGATTGTTTAGAATTAAATTCATGTTTTCACCCTCACAAGGCTCTTTAACTTCTTAATAACTAAGGTAACCAGATTCTCCCACAAATTTGAACTTTAATGTTAATAAGAAATAGGCAAGCAAAGAGTGTAATTTCAAACCTATTATGCCCAGACACCCACCAATGCTAAAATTGGAGTTTTTATTATATTCAATTTGACAACTGCTAGAATGTTAATATAACCATAGAAGCATAATATTATTTACATTAGATTTATCCATGAATTTGAAGAAATCTTCACTCACAAATTCACAAAAAAAAAAAAAGTAAGCAATTTATATGAATAAATGAATGAATTTTGAAGGGTAACTTAGTAAATTTAATCGAACTAAACAGGTCTCAATCAGCAAGTTTAGGTTGCTTTTAGAACATAACTATAGTATATAATTTTTTGACCTGGTAAAAACGAGAAACACAGGCACTCCTATATAAGCAAGTTTAGTAGAGTCCACATATATGCATAATATTTTTATTGTGTTAGTAATGGCATACACACAAAAGCTTACCTATTTTCAAAATGGAACCCATTTTTAAAAGGAGAAATGTAAGTCAAATACCTGTATTTAAATTGTCCACATTTATCTGTATATCAACCAATAAAATTGTCCACATTTTTCTGTAAATCAACTAATAAAATTGATAATAACAAGGAAAAAATGAATCATGTAGAGTCCACATATATGTATATATCATTCAATAAAATTATCCACACATAGTTCTTCTTTACTCTACTGCTAATGGATTTAAATTTTTGCATCGTTTACGAATATGAATAATATGGAATTTATACCAATTCTATTCCTTCTTCGTATCAAAAAATGAGTGCTCATGAATAGTCAGCTACTAGCTTTAGAAATTAAATATTCATGGAAAGGAGAAAAAATTGGACGACAATAATTGAACGAGAAAAATCAAACAAAAATAATTGAACGAGAATAAACATGCAACAACCAAAATGATAATATAACCATAGAAGCATAATATTACTTACATTATATTTATCCACGAATTTAAAGAAATCTTCACTCACAAATTCACAAAAAAAAAAAAAAAAAAGTAAGCAATTTATATGAATAAATGAATGAATTTTTAAGGGTAAATTTAATCGACCTAAATAGATCCCAAGCAATAAGTTTAGGTTTCTTTTTAGAACATAACTATGATATGATTTTTTGACATAGTAGAAATGAGAAACACAAGCATTCCTATATCAGCAAGTTTAGTAGAATCCACATATATGTATAATAATGTTACTGTGTTAGTAATGGCATACACATAAAAGTTTACCTATTTTCAAAATGGAACCTATTTTCAAAAGGAGAAATGTAAGGCAATACCTGTATTTAAATTGTACACATTTATCCGTATATCAACCAATAAAGTTGTCCGCATTTTTTTTATATATCAACTAATAAAATTGGTAATAACAATGAAAAAAAGAATCATGTAGAGTCCACATATATGTATACATCATCCAATAAAATTGTCCACACATAATTCTTCTTTACTCTACGGCTAATGGATTTGGATTTCTGCATCGTTTACGATTATGCCCAATTTGACCACAACTTGAACAATGCTGATCTCTTTTTTTCCGTTCACCATATGCATGTATTCTCTTTTTCTTTCTTCTTCCTATCCGTGTTCGAGTTATTGGTGGCACTACTTTCTTGTCTTGTATTTCATTAGGTACATTGAAGTCTTTTTCATCAAGTGGTGGATATATAGATTCAACATAGGACAATATGATTAGTTATGAATGATAATAGTTAGAGCAAAAATCATACCAGGAGAAACCAAACTTCCGACAAACTGCTAGTGCATGTGAACAGGGTAGTTGTTCTAGATCAAAGACTCTACAAGTACATGTTTTATCCATCAAGTTTACTATTTCTACCATTCCATTATGCGTCACAGTGAAATCCATGTTATTGATTTTGGTTGCATGATAGAACTTTGCCTTTTGATATTGGTCATGAAGAAGAGTGTCAACCCATGTGGTCACTTCATTGTTCATTAAATGAGCCTGTGTATGTCTTTCATCATACCATTGTTGCAATGTGCGTCTTATTTCTTCAAATAGTCTCACTACTGGTAGGCTTCTTGCTTTGACAAAATTACCATTGAGTCCTTCAACTATGTTGGTAGTCATGATGTTGTATTGGGTGTGAATACATTGTGACCGTGCCCATTTCTCTTTTCCAATCTCATTCTTAAGCATTGAAACAACTTCAGGCTTCAGAAAATTTTTTAGCTGTGAATAATAATTCTCGTACTCACTTTCTCGGTATGCATTTGCTGCCTTTTGAAAAAGAATTTGTGCAGCAGGTTTTTTGCAATGTTTTTTCAGTTTTTTGCAAGGTGATTACAGCACACCACATGAGTTGCCAAAAGCATCAATGATTTAATTGATTTAGCTATGCTTGCATGACGATCTGAAACAATAACTAAACCAACAACATCATCAATCGCTAGATGCAAGTTTCTAAAGAACCATGTCCACGAATCATCATTCTCTGAGTCTACTACTCCAAAGGCTATTGGATATGTCTGATTGTTTCCATCCTTCACTGCTGCCATAAAAAGGGTCCCCTTGTATTAGCCTTCAAAAATGTGCCATCAACTACAATAACAGGACGTATTGACATTTTGAACCCTTTTCGAGTTGCACCCAAAAACATGAATGCATAAACGAAATGATCAACATCATTTGTCACAAGGTTCGTATAATACCGGGGTTACTCTTTTCAAGCATATGGAAGTATGTTGGTAGCATTGCATATCCATCTTTCGCCGATCCTTTTGCCTTATCCAAAGCAAAGCTCTGTGCTCTCCATGCTTTCATGTAGCTAACTCTTACCCTATAATGATTGTAGATGTCATCTATAATGTCTTGTGGGCCATAGTCTCTTTTAGCATTCTCATATATTTCTTTGATTGAATCAGCAATGAACATTGAAGTAGCATGTCGGTCATTTTTTGTTTGAGCCTGTGAGTTGCAGGAATGATTTTTTATCAATTTTGTGACACAAAAAAATAGTGTCCTATTGATCTGATTTGCTCGAATACACCAATCGCATGAATTCTTAAGGCATGTGATTTTAATCATTTTTGTGGTTGATCTTTTCACCTTATATGTAAATGTTTCAGTTATTGCCAATCTTGATACCTTCTTCTTTAAGTCATCTTTGCTTTCATAAATTTGACCAAGCTCTTGCCCAATATTTGCTATTTCATTTCCTTGTTATAGATTGACGTGACTTCTATCTTCAATTGGTGGACTTCTTCCTTCATTTGGTGGGTTTATTCCTTCATTTGGTGCATTTTCATTAATACCAATCTCAAGTATTCTTTCTTTCAATGTTATACACAATTGGGTTGGTACTAATTTTTGCACGCAGCAATATTCCATGAAGTACCTCACATCATGATCATTTTTCACCTCCACATATGTGTTGTCCATATCAATAATGGTGTATGCCAATTCCAGTTCACAGTTGAGTTCTAATATTTGACATATTTTTTTGCAAGAGTTCAAAGAAGCCAATGTTCTTGGAAACGTAAATAGCTTTTTCCTTTCCTCCTCTGTACACAAGACAATTTTCATTCTCAATCCAATTGCCACCATATTTGAGCAATATCCCAACTTCTGAAACACCTAGAATTCAATATATCCCTTTTAATTAGAGGAGAATTAATTCATGGATAAGTAAAATTGAACATCAATAATTGGATAAGTAAAGTTGAACGAAAAATATTGAATGAATAAAATTGAACAAAAATTGATCAAGTAAATTTGAACAATAAGGATTAAACGAGAACAAATTATTTGACTAAGTAGAACATTTGAACAAGAAAAAGCAATCAACATTTGAACTAGAAAAATTGAACAACAATAATAGGATTAAAAAAATTGAACAAGAATAATTGAGTGAGAAAAATTGAACAACGATAATTGAACGAGAAAAATCGAACAACAATAACTGAACGAGAAAAATCGAAACAATAATAACTGAACGAGAACAATCAAAACAACAATAACTGAACGAGAAAAATTGATTAATTCAACAAGTGTATAGAAAATTAAGAACTAATAAAATTAAGCTATATAGTAGAGAAACATAAATCACACTTTGAGATGATCAAGTCACAGTGTATAGATCAGAGAAAAGAAAACAACAAGTGCTTTGATAGGTATATATATATATATATATATATATATACAACAATAATAATAATTGAACGAGAAAAATCGAAACAACAATAATTGAACGAGAAATGTATTAAAAATGATATTGTAGTTTTTGTTCAGATTTTCTCCCATAGTTTGTGTGGTGCTAATTTTGTCCAAATGAAAATGTATATGTTAAAGCAGTTTGTGATTGAGATAATTAGCAACATAGCAGTTCTAGCAATAAGATCCACAAGATGTTAAAAAACATAAATAAATAAAGTATGTTTTCTCCCAACGTATCAGGGACAGGGAACATACACAATTTTATCATTAACACAAAACTCTGAAAAAAACAATCCACTACAAACAAGACTGAAAAAACAAACACAATTTTATCATTAACACAATACTAAACTAAAGAAAATAGCAAGGTCAGCAATAGTAGTAGTAGACCAACAAACAACCACTCTCAACTAGCAAGGTCAGCAATAGTAGTAGTATCCAATTAAGCTCGAAAAGGATCGCCCTCTTCAGCCAGGGTAGAAAAAAAGCCATCGTTTAAACTTTGAAGCCAATCACCACCATCCAAAACAACAAACCATTTGTTGATCGCAAAATTTATGGCATCAGAGTCACAAATTCAACCTAGATAAACTAGAAGAAAAAAAAAAGCACAAAATCCAAATTCAAGGAAAAGAGAACATTCAAAATCCAAAGGAAACTAACCCAATTACTCAATTACTTGTTTTAGGAATAAATTGAAAGTAATATCAAACCTTTTGATCTTGAAAATTCCTAAACCTTCCATATTTTTTTGGAAAAATAACAAAACTAGCACCCCCTAAACTTGTAATAACAAAACTAGCACCCCCTGTGTCCAATTAAAATTGAACGACGATAATTTAGACCTGTTCAATATTGAACGTTCAATATTATCTGTTCAATTAGAATTGAATGACGACAATTAGACCCGTTTAATATTGAATGTTCAATATTTTACGTTCAAATTGAATATTGAACGTTCAATATTAAACGTTCAATTCTAATTGAACACAAGGGGGTGTTAGTTTTGTTACTATAAATTTTAGGGGTGCTATTTTTGGTAATTTCCCTATTTTTTTCTTCATCATCATAATAATATATGTACCTAATTTTGCCTTTTACATTACACACTATAAATATATGAGTTTGTTGTTGCTAGCCAGTTATGTCACATTGCATAGTAGTCTAGTTTGTATAATATTATAATATTGTTTAATAAAATTGTTGGTGTTTTTCTGTTTTGAACAATAATTGAACAAGTGTATAGAAAATTAAACTAATAAAATTAAGCTATAAAATAGAAAAACAGAACTCACACTTTGAGATAATTAAGTCACAGTTTATAGATTAATCAAAGAAAAAGAAAAAATCGAACAAGAATAATTGAACGATAAAAATCGAACAAAAGTAATTGAACAAGAAAAATTGAACAATAACTGAACGAGAAAAATCAAACAACATTTGAACGAAAAAAATCAAACAACAACAATTGAACGATAAAAATTGAAAAATTGAACCATAACAATACAATTTGAGTCCTACAATACTAATTGAACAAGTTGAATTAGAGTTACCCGTCCAAAACAATTTGGACATATTCCAAATAAATTATGATCAAGATCAAGCTAAGAAGTTTAATTAGGATTGAACATTAAAATTGAACTAGTACAATCAAACAACAATAAATGTTGAACAAGTCAAGATTTTATTTAATTATAAAAAATAATTGATATTACATGAAATGGACAAAATTATATAAATGGTTTAAAACCATTTCAAACCTTGTATTTGTCGGTGCATTTTGTTATTGAATTTATTTAAAAATTGAACAACAATAATTGAACAAGAAAAATCGAACAATAACTGAACAAGAAAAATCAAACAACATTTGAACGAAAAAAATCAAACAACAACAATTGAACAATAAAAATCGAAAAATTGAACCATAACAATACAATTTGAGTCCTACAATACTAATTGAACAAGTTGAATTAGAGTTACCTATCCAAAACAATTTGGACATATTCCAAATAAATTATGATCAAGATCAAGCTAAGAAGTTTAACTAGGATTGAACATTAAAATTGAACTAGTACAATCAAACAACAATAAATGTTGAACAAGTCAAGATTTTAATTAATTATCAAAAATAATTGATATTACATGAAATGGACAAAATTATATAAATGGTTTAAAACCATTTCAAACCCTGTATTTGTCAGTGCATTTTGTTATTGAATTTATTTAAAAATTGAACAACAATAATTGAACAAGAAAAATCGAACAATAACTAAACGAGAAAAATCAAACAACATTTGAAAGAAAAAATCAAACAACAACAATTGAACAATAAAAATCGAAAAATTGAACCATAACAATACAATTTGAGTCCTACAATACTAATTGAACAAGTTGAACTAGAGTTATCTGTTCAAAACAATTTGGACATATTCCAAATAAATTTTGATGAAGATCAAGCTAAAAAGTTTAACTAAGATTGAACATTAAATTTTAGCTACTACAATCAAACAACAATAAATGTTGAACAATAAAAATCAGAATATACTAAACTACTAAAATCAAATTAGTTCAATGCAATTCAATTTTTTTTTTTTACTCCAAAAAGAAATTTATTATTTCAAAAGGCAAAACAATTACAAGTGAAACACTAGAATAGTAAAATTTGTCTAATTTTAGCATAACCTAGACACTTATTTTGGAAGCATAAAACTAGAAACAATAGGCTTTGTCATATAAAGATCATCAAACAAATACTATTCACTCTTTCTACCAATTGAATTAGAAAAATTGAGTCCTACAATACTAATTGAACAAGTTTAACTACAGTTACCTGTCCAAATTAATTGGAAGTGAAATCAATAACATAAATCTTAAATATATTTAAAAGTACTTACAAATTTCAAAGGAAGCATTGTTAATGAGTATCAGATTTTCTCAACAATGCAGGCTTCAAATTTGAGCGAAGGAATAGCTTAGAATCTATCTGAAAAAACACATAACCAACAGCTTAGAATCAACCTGAGAAACTTGAACGAATATTGTGGAATCAAGTTCTCTTTATCTTAAACGAAAATAATTTGTAAACAATGATTTACTATTCCTTACCTCGTTCAATTTTAGGATTCTCTCTGAAGGTGAAGGAATCTGGTGACGTGACGTACGTCGGTGAAATTAACGAATCTGGTGAGCGCCGAATGAGGAGCACATAGAAACTCGGAGAGAAATGATTCGTTGAAACTGGTGAGGTGTCTCTGCTGAAGGTGAAGGGAAGCGATGTTGGTGATGAACGCCGGCGAAGGTAACGAATGTCGGACAAGGTAGTATGCTGATGAGAGTGAGAAGGTCTGACTTCTGTGACGAGCAAGGTAGCGTCAAACAAGGTAGTGCCGAGTGAGAGTACCGAATGAGAGGAGAGGTTGTGAGGCTGGGGATTTAGTGTTGGGTCAGGGGTAGTTTAGGCATTATCATTTTTATTTTACTTAAAATTTATTTAGGGATGCTAATTTTGCAATAATATGTTTTGAGGGTGTTATTTATGTTATTTTCCCAAGGATATTAGCAAGTACTTCAGAAAACCAAACTTTTATTATGCAATCATAAATATTTTCCATGATAGAAGAAGAGACAAGTTAGCTCCTAACTCTACTCTACATTTTTATTTTAAATGTAAAGAATAGCAGTGTGTGGTATGTCACATTTTAACATGCTTCAAAAATTGTAACAACCAATAAAAATTATATGCTTTATAGGAATTCTTTTTGTAGAGTTATTTGTCACACGTTGGCAAGTTAATTTGTTAAATTTTCAATGTTAAATTTGGTTCTTACATTTTGTAGAAAAATGTATTTGGTTCCTTCTTTATCGTTGGATGCCATGAAGTTAAAACTTTCTAAATACATAATTTTTACTATTGTGGTACTAATTTCAACAATTAGTTAGAGTAAAATACCACATAGGTGACATTTAGATAATCACCATATGACATAAACAACCAACACCAAAAAAATGTGACAAAGGAATTAACAAAACTCTAGCAAATTCGTGCTAAAACAATATTTTGGCAATATAAATTTCACAATTCATTCGCACATAGTACATCAATTTTTGCTGCAAATCCTACCCCCTCACCCAGTGGACCTTTGTTAAATACCTTTGCTCAAAAAAACACTCCAACAGCACTTCCACTATTTTCAAATTACTTGTTTCTGTAACGGAAGGGACATTCCACAACACATCAAAACTAATTCCATTAATCCCCCCTAGTAAACACAAGAAAGCAAACTTTAGGGAACTTAAAATCTTAAACAAGTTTTGCAAAACCAAACCCACAAAAGTCTTCCATTTTTGAATAATAAAAAGTAAAAACTATAAACTTTTTTCTCTAGATTTTACTTAGCCCACCTCTAACTAATCAAAATACATTTCAATTCTAACAAATCACATTTTCTTCATTCATTTTAGTAATTTTCCCCAAACTAATATTTCAATTTGAATAATCAAAGAAGAAGACCACATAGAATGAAATATAGTGCAAAAATTAGTCACCATATCATTGTCTCACTTATAATTAAAATTCAATACAACACATAGCACAAGTATATACTATCCATATATGTACGTATGGTAATACTTGTTTCAAGATATGTTAAACGAGTCGAGTGAGATGACCAAGACAAGGAGAATAACGATAACAACAGCGCCCTTCTGGCTAGTGGACAAGGACTTCAGAGGTGGCAATTTTCAATAGAGGAGGCGATGCTTTGGTTAGAAGAGGATGAATACAACAAATTAGGGCAAATGTCGCTAAAGGCTTTTCTTTCCTTTTTCTATCGAGTGAGATCACCAAGAGAAATAGAATGACCATAAAAGTAGCACTCTATTGGCTAGTGGAGGTAGAGATTGGAGCTGGTGGTTTAAGGTGCGAGGAGGCAGTGGTTTCATGGGAAGAGAAGGTTTGAAATGAAGACTGACGAAAGGAAGAGCATGGGCTAGGGCCGAGTGTTTCTGCTTTTTCTGTTTTTTTATATTTTATTTTACTGGCTACCAAGGTTGGGAAGTGGACATTTAGTCCACTTCTGATAAAAAAATCCACAATGGGTCCATAAGGGAGGTTTGCCACATTAAGCAGACCATTTTACACAAATGCCCATCTTTTTAAGGATAATACGTATTTTCCTAAGCCATTTAGATTCTTTGAGGCTTGGAATAGAGACCCAAAATGCAAACAAATTGTTGAAAATGCTTGGTCTATTATTGTTGGGGGAGATTGTGCTTCAAAGTTAGTTAAATAATTGAAAATTGAAGATTACTACAAACAAACTCAAAAAATGGAACAAGTCAGAATTTTGAATGTGTCACACTAAAATAAAAGAGATTGAAAGGAGGCTTATATATTTACAGAATTAGGACTTACACATGGACCACTCTCAACTTATGCAGGAAATACAAACTTTGCAAATACAATTAGTAGAATACCTCCAAAGACAAGATTTGATTTGAAGCAAAAATCAAGAGAGATGTGAAAGATGGGGATAAGAATACAAGATTTTTTTCATCTATCTACCATGTTTAGAAGGAAACAAAATGCAATTTTGGCTCTTCAAAATAATATGGGACAATGGTTATTTGAAAGACTGCACATTGGGAATAAAATAGTTCAATTCAAGTAATCCTCAAGATTTCACTATGGTTGATCATTTATTTCCTTCTCTAATAACATATGAAGAAAATCTTGAATTATACAAAATACCAAATGAGCGGGAGATTAAAGATGTTTTATGGACTGTTCATAATCTTAAAATCCCTGGATTTGATGGAATGATGGCAGGCTTCTATAAAAAAAGTATTGGCATATTGTTAAGGTTGAGGTAATTTAGTTTGTGTCGGAATTTTTAGTTGAAATATTCTCTTCTCAGCTTACTTTGATTATCCATTATTTTAGCTTCTACATTTATTCTTTTATATATTTTATATCTATATTTCCTTTCGTTTTATATTTTAACATTTTTCAATACTGAAATCATGCATACAAGGAAGTAAATGAAACAATGATTATTCTTTTACAAAAAAGGAGTCAACCACATTCTATCTATCATTATAGAGCTATAGGGCTTTAATGTGTCCTAACAAGATCATCTCAAAAATTTTGGTGACAAGACTGAGGCCAATTTTGGATAAAATCATTTGAATGACTGGCATATTAAAGGGTTATTTTTTGCAACAAACGATGTATAAAAAAAATATTTTTTTAGAAATATTTTATATTGTTATTATTATACTAATTGATACTTATGTGTCATAAATCTAATAATTCTTTTACATTTAGTAAGTGATATTATTTCTCATTGAAATTATAGAGTTTGGGCTCTAAATAATATGTATAATATGTACATAATTAAATTAATCAAATATAACATGTCAGTTATAAATAATATATATATATAGATAACATGTGTATACGTTGTACATAATTTACAGAATCTATATAAACTAAATATATACATTCTAGGTACAACTAGTATGTTATTTTGGAACCAATTTAATTATGTACAAACTAATATCCTATTATAGAACTCCAAATTAATCACTGAGTAAAAATACTCTTTAAGTAAATTATTTAATGATAAAAAAATTAGGGAAATTACCAAAAATAGCACCCCTAAAACTTATAGTAACAAAACTAACACCCCCTTGTGTTCAATTAAAATTGAATGTTTAATATTGAACGTTCAATATTTAATTTTGTAAGGTTTATTTTGTATTGGCAATTTTCGTGGACAAAATGTTTGATTGTAATCTAGAGTAAGAGTTTACCGTTTAATCAGACGATACATGATGATGGAGTCACTAAGCTTGCAATGCCCATATGACAGGTAAAATATTCTATCATGCATACATCTTCACACAATTGAGCACTACACTTAGTATGGATCATAACAAAAAATATATTGTGCATATGTTGGTCGATCGATCGAGTATATAGTTCGATCGATCGAGTGTGGAACGACATCGATCTAGGTGCTCTCGGGTTAAGATAGATCGATCGAGAATTTTGGTCGATCGATCGAGTCCTGTTCGATCGATCGATTCTGGAACAACATCGATCTAGGTGCTCTCGGGTTGAGCTAGATCGATTGAGAAATCTGGTCGATCGATCGAGCATTGGATCGATCGATCGAGCCAGTTATTAGATCGATCGAGTCAGTTTTTCACCTCTACTAAAACTCTTTTAATTCGACCCATATGTTACTTTTACCTAATTGACCCCATTTAATGTTAAAAAAAAATCCTTGTTTGAGTATAATTGTGGTAATTGCTAAATCCTGATAAGTGTAGAGTTGTAATCTATTACAAATCATGTTTGAGCTAAAGTTGGACTCTATATAAGTGAGGGCTGTTTGGGCATAAAATTCACCACATTGAAATAAGTTTTTATAAATCTGATTGCGCTTTTAAACAAAAAACTTCTTCTCTTCATCTATCAATCTTAGGCGCTTTCATCTTTTAATTGTTCAAACATATTGTGTGGTTATGTTTGAATAATTCGCGTGCCTAATTGTCTTTCATGATATTTAGAATTGCATGATAGTTCTAGAGTTTACTAGCTGATTTGTTTTTATATCATATGCTGTTGAATCTGCTAGTTAGGATTTTTCATTGTTTGAATCCGCTCTAGGACACACTTTGCACTTGTGCTATTCGTGCTAACGTTTCAGGTGACGTGTTCGGTATTTCGTGTGACTCGAAATTACCGAAGTTGACGGGTTCGATTGATCTTGTGGGACTCAAGTAAATCAGAACGTTGGTCCGGATCCAGACACCTAGCTTGTGGAGGCTATGAAAGGAGCAACGGCTCGTAAGTAAATTGCAGAAAGGGGGATCTATCTGTGAAGGGTAGTTCTAGGACCTATGGTTGTAATTGAACATTGATTTTCATAGTGGATAGCTAGGTAGTCCGGTGGACCGGTGGTTTTCCTCTTAGGTCATTGGAGTGGCCTAGGTTGTTTCCACCTAAAAATATCGTGTGTTATTTTTTATTCCGCATTTTATCTTTACACGCGATTGCATGTCTGGCCGTTGTGATTAGGTTACATAATTAATATTTGTTAAAATTGAAAATAACCTATTCATCCCCCTCTAGGTATATTTGATCCGTAATTAAAAACTTTCAATTGGTATCAGAGCGGGTCACTAGATAGACTTAGTGTTTCCTAGGACCTTATTATGGATCATTTGAGAGAGGGTTCTTCTATAACCCATCCACCTTACTTTGATGGGTCTAACTACCCATATTGGAAAGCTCGTATGAGAGCATTTTTACGTTCCTTAGATGAAAGTGTGTGGAATTATGTGCTTTATGGTTGGAAACCACCTACGGTTACCAAGGATAATGTAGTCACACTTAAACCTAGGATGGATTGGACTACTCAAGATAAAATTGGTAGTAGTTGGAATCAAAAGGGTATCAATGCTATTTTTAGTGCTGTGTCGCCGGATGAATTCCGACGTATCTCTAATATTGAAACTGCTAAGGTTGCCTGGGACACTTTAGAGGTTGCCCATGAGGGCACGTCCCAAGTTAAACGAACAAAACTTCGCATGCTAGCTACTAAGTTTGAAAATCTTAGAATGGAGGAGGATGAAATGTTTTCTGAGTTTTATGCTAATTTATGTGATATTGCTAACTCTTCTTCAAATCTTGGAGATAAAATTGATGAACGCAGGTTAGTTCGAAAAGTCTTATGCTCACTACCAGAACGGTTTCAAGCAAAGGTTACAGCAATAGAGGAAAGCAAAGACATTGACACCATCAAGATTGAAGAACTCGTTGGTTCAATTCAAACATTTGAGATGAATCTTCGAACACCCAAAAGGAACATTGGTATTGCTCTCAAAACCACCAATGATGATGATGGTGATAGTGATGATATAGAAGATGAAGATCTACTCACCCTAGCTAGAAAACTCAAGAAAATGTTGAACAGAAAGGATCTACAGATTAAAGAAAAATCAAGAGATCGTAAGGGAAGAGAATTCGTGCCAATGAGTTCAGAAGGTAAGAAAACTAAACCCAATGGACCTAAATGTTTTGAATGCAATGGTTTTGGTCATTATGCAGCTGAGTGTGCCAACAAGAAGAAGAAAATAAGAAAAGCTTTCAATGCTACCCTTAGTGACACAGAAAGTGATGAAGACCAAGCTAGTGGTTCAGAAAATGTTAACTCTAACTACGTAGCTTTTACAGCAACTGTTGGTGGATACTCCAGTGAGTCAGATCTTGACTCAGATGATGAGGGAAGTAAATCTATTCTTGCTAAATTTAATGCAAACAGTTTTGAAGAATTATTTATTAATTTAATTAACTGCAAGAAAGAAAAAGATAAGCTTCTCATAACTGTAACAAAGCTGAATGATCAAATCAATTCGCAAGACCTTAATTTGTCAGTTTTAGAAAAAGAAAAAGTTGAATTGTCTGAGCATGTTGACAAGTTGAGTTTGAGTCTTGCAGGTATCAAACAGGAAAATTCAAAGCTTGTGCAGGAATTGGAGCAAGCAAAGGAAACAGTGAAGAGATTAACTATTGGAGCTGAACGACTAGACAAGATGTTGAGCATTGGTAAGCCTTTCGGTGATACACGTGGACTTGGATTCTTAGATGAAAGCTGTAAACCTTCTACTTCAAAAACTACATTTGTAAGGTCTTCTAACTCTACTTCTACTGCTACTAATTTTGCACAAACACCCACTACAACTGTAGTAACTAAAACTGTTAAGTTTGTGCCTGTTTGTCATCATTGTGGTAGAAAAGGCCATATTCGACCTAATTGTAGATTTTTGATGAATGCTCTTCGATCCAATAATTATCTTCATGATTATAGCTATAGAACTCATAATTATCATCCTACCATGCATATGTTGAATTTGAATAGGAAAGATGAGTCTAAGAGTATGTTTTTAAAAACTAATGCAATTAAATCTCAACCCAAAAACATAGAGAAGTCAAAATTCATGAAAATTTGGGTTAGGAAAGATTGCATGTTTCCTGTCATTTGATCATTATTGCTAACCCACCTAGGTACTTTTGTTTGAGTGCTTAAATGACCCTAGGTGAGTATTTTCATAGGTTTATTTTGTTTTTATTGTTAGAATTTTTTTAAGATTTAAAAAAAAAAAAAAAAAAACCTACAAGGTATTGGATTCATATAATACTTATACTTATACAACCTTATCTTTTGTAGCTTATTTTGATTCTCATTGTATATTCAATGTTACATTTCAAAATTCTGCACATATTTACATTATTTTCATGTGATGACACTATTGACTGAACTTATTCACACACTCACTGAACACTCATGTATGTCATCGATGAAATTTATGATTAATTTTGAAAGACTCTAAGACTTGAGCTAATCTTGACTGCGAAATTATATTGAGTTCTATTTTTTATCTTTTAAAATATTTCATCTTAGGGAGACAACTAGTATTGAGAGGGCTACCTACTATGATGTGTGCAGCTACCGTAGTGAGCGGAGAGGGCTACCTCATAACTAGTGTGAAAGTCATCATATTAGATTTATTGCTCGTACATGTTTAAAAAAGAATATAAATAATTAAAAAATTTCATTTGACATATACAAAAAGAAAGAGCAAAAAGGTTTTTAAAAAAAAAAAATAAGAAATCTCCTTTTGATAGACATATTTTATTATGTAAGAATGAAGACTCAATTATAATTTAGCATGATAGATGAAATTATTTTCTTTTGAGTCTCTTATAATTGGTTATAAATAAATTTATTAAAATGCAAGTGGAGTTCACATTGTATACTACTTTAAGTGAATGTCAATATGCCATTATATGTATTAGTGTGCTTGTGTGACCTATTTATTTTACTTGCTAATGCAATGAATGATCAAAATTTAAGCAAAAATAATTTTTCAATTGGTTGTATGTTTATTTGTCTTAAATGAGTTTATTGCTTTGTGGTAAAAAAAAATAAAAAATAAAAATAAAAATAAAAAATAAATAATAATAATAATAATATTTTTTTTTGTTTTCTTTTTATTTTACGTCTAGAGAGTCATAGAACTTAGGGGGAGTCATTGCATACATATTTCATTATTCTTCTTTTTTGACTTTGCAATTCCTCCTACATGCTTTGGACATATACATGTGTGATCATATGCATTTTTAGCCCACTTTGATAATTGTTAAACTTTGGGGAGAGTGATCCATATCATTTTAACTATTTCATGATTTGTCAATTTCGTATGTCAAAAAGGGGGAGAAAGATTCATGTTGCTATGGAGATTGGATTTAGAGGGAGATATTGGATTCATTAATTGTGCACATACACTACGTTTCATTCGCACCTTTATGTACACTGAACTAATCAACAATGAGGCTTTCAAGCCAAATTTGTGTGCTATTTGTTTGTCTAAATTCAGTGGACTGAGCGTATCAAGTATCAAGCGAAGATGGTCCACCAGATCATAGATAGTTCCACTAATGTAATTGATGTAATGATATTTTAGCTATGAGCGCTATGTAGTGAAAGAGTGGTTTTGTCACACGAAAATGCCAAAGGGGGAGATTGTAAGGTTTTTTTTGTATTGGCAATTTTCGTGGACAAAATGTTTGATTGTAATCTAGAGTAAGACTTCACCGTTTAATCAGACGATACATGATAATGGAGTCACTAAGCTTGCAATGCCCATATGACAGGTAAAATATTCTATCATGCATACATCTTCACACAATTGAGCACTACACTTAGTATGGATCATAACAAAAAATATATTGTGCATATGTTGGTCGATCGATCGAGTATATAGTTCGATCGAGTGTGGAACGACATCGATCTAGGTGCTCTCGGGTTGAGATAGATCGATCGAGAATTTTGGTCGATCGATCGAGTCCTGTTCGATCGATCGATTCTGGAACAACATCGATCTAGGTGCTCTCGGGTTGAGCTAGATCGATCGAGAAATCTGGTCGATCGATCCAGCCTTGGATCGATCGATCGAGCCAGTTATTAGATCGATCGAGTCAGTTTTTCACCTCTACTAAAACTCTTTTAATTCGACCCATATGTTACTTTTACCTAATTGACCCCATTTAATGTTAAAAAACAAAATCCTTGTTTGAGTATAATTGTGGTAATTGCTAAATCCTGATAAGTGTAGAGTTGTAATCTATTACAAATCATGTTTGAGCTAAAGTTGGACTCTATATAAGTGAGGGCTGTTTGTGCATAAAATTCACCACATTGAAATAAGTTTTTATAAATCTGATTGCGCTTTTAAACAAAAAACTTCTTCTCTTCATCTATCAATCTTAGGCGCTTTCATCTTTTAATTGTTCAAACATATTGTGTGGTTATGTTTGAATAATTCGCGTGCCTAATTGTCTTTCATGATATTTAGAATTGCATGATAGTTCTAGAGTTTACTAGCTGATTTGTTTTTACATCATATGTTGTTGAATCTGCTAGTTAGGATTTTTCATTGTTTGAATCCGCTCTAGGACACACTTTGCACTTGTGCTATTTGTGCTAACGTTTCAGGTGACATGTTCGGTATTTCGTGTGACTCGAAATTACCGAAGTTGACGGGTTCGATTGATCTTGTGGGACTCAAGTAGATCGGAACGTTGGTCCGGATCCAGACACCTAGCTTGTGGAGGCTATGAAAGGAGCGACGGCTTGTAAGTAAATTGCAGAAAGGGGGATCTATCTGTGAAGGGTAGTTCTAGGACTTATGGTTGTAATTGAACATTGATTTTCATAGTGGATAGTTAGGTGGTCCGGTGGACCGGTGGTTTTCCTCTTAGGTCATTGGAGTGGCCTAGGTTGTTTCCACCTAAAAATATCGTGTGTTATTTTTTATTCCGCATTTTATCTTTACACGCGATTGCATGTCTGGCCGTTGTGATTAGGTTACATAATTAATATTTGTTAAAATTGAAAATAACCTATTCATCCCCCTCTAGGTATATTTGATCCGTAATTAAAAACTATCAAATTTGAACGTAAAATATTGAACGTTCAATATTGAACGTTCAATATTGAACGGGTCTAATTGTCGTCATTCAATTCTAATTGAACGGATAATATTGAATGTTCAATATTGAACCGGTCTAAATTATCGTCGTTCAATTCTAATTGAACACAGGGGGTGCTAGTTTTGTTATTACAAGTTTAGGGGGTGCTAGTTTTGTTGTTTTCCCAAAAAATTATATGGTTTTAATGACATATTAATACTTATCATATTAACCTTTGCTAACATTGAAAATCTCTCTAGTATGATAAATGCTAAACATGCACTCGTTCTTGTCATCAAATAAATTTAGGGAAAATAACAAAACTAACACCCCCTAAAAATTATAATAACAAAACTAGCACCCCTGTGTTCAATTAAAATTGAACGACGATAATTTAGACTCGTTCAATATTGAACGTTCAATATTATCCGTTCAATTAGAATTGAATGACGACAATTAGACCTATTTAATATTGAACGTTCAATATTTTACGTTCAAATTGAATATTGAACGTTCAATATTAAACGTTCAATTTTAATTGAACACAGGGGTGCTAGTTTTGTTATTATAATTTTTAGGGGGTGCTATTTTTGGTAATTTCCCATAAATTTATATGAAAGCCAACTAAAATAAGAGATTCGTACCTAAAGAAAGATCCATAAATAGAGTAAACTATAAATACATCAAGAGCTTAAGTTGTTTGTATAAATTTCTATTATAAAAAAAGTTGTTTGTATAAATTTATCACTTAGTTTTATACAATGATAAATCTACTTTCAAATTTTTATTAGTATTATAAATTTATCACTTTTGTAATAAATTTACCACAAAATTTTTATTAATAATACAAATTTATTGTTAGTATGAGTCGTATAATTAATGTGTGATATGTTATAATTAGTACTTGTTTATCTAAAATAGAACTCTAGTTCATATAGGACTCTAGTTAATACACGACTATTGCAATTTTCTATATATACATCCATTATAGGATATGTAAATATAACAAGATAATCATTAGTTTTTTATTATCGTTATATTTAACTTGGTATCAGAGTGAGATCAAAAAAGAATTTACTTTTTTTCTCCTCTTTTTTGGAAACCCATCACAGCCAAAAAAAAAAAAATCTCACGGTCTCATACCCACCTCGCCACCGTTGCCCTTAGTCGTCGCCAGCACCATCCGCCTATCATTTAGGTTCAACCACCTCCGCGCTGTTCTCTATCTTGCGCGCGACTCATCTCTTGACCTCCGTCGCATCCATCAACACATCGCAGGTCCCTTTGCTCTTCGTCGTGGCACTATCGTCTACTAATCTACCTTCAAGTTACAGTGCGCTCTCTCATGCTCCGTCGCCGGTTACACTTGCCAGTTCCATCAAGGCCAGTTGCAATTTTAGCTTGTCAGTTGCACTATCAGCATCGTCAATCGCACCTTCATGCAGCCGGTCCATTTGTTGATCCGTGGCAGACTGTCTGCCTAGTTTTGCCTCGCCTCCCTCCCTCACTGCGTAGAGTTCAATTTCCCTCGCCTAGTTCAGCTTCATCAAGTTTCCCCCAATTTTAGCCCTAGCCCAATTGTAACACTAGCCCAATCTTTAATTCACTCAATTGGCCCAATCACCAGTTAAATTCTCGGTCAACCCAATCAACAGACCAAAAAAAAAGTATTATTTATGCTGCACATTATTATTGTATGTTTTAATGGAAGATTAGAAAGAAACTTATGATTCTAAGACTAATGAAGTATCTAGCCTAGCCATTCAAGCAAAGTCACCAGTACCATACTTCTATGGAGTAGTTAGACAGGATCATCATGCGATGTGTGGAGGTACCCTTACAACTTCTATAGCTGGTTGTGGTAAGATTGGTATGGTTTCAAACGTTTCTCGTTTTGTTGGATCTAATACTTGGATTATTGATTCTAGTGCATCTGATCATATGACTTATGATAAATCTTATTTTACTGACTTGTCTTCCCCACCAGTGTCTTATGTTACAAATGCTAATGGTGAAGCTTTTCTTGTGTTAGGGATAGAGTCAAATCCTATTACCCTAACCTTAAGGCTCCAAAATATTTTATATGTACCGAATTTGTCTCATCACTTAATATATGTCCCATAGTTGAATACTGAGTCTAAATGTTCTGTAACCTTTTATCCTATGTATGTAATTTTTCAGGATCTTCTTACCAGGAAAATAATTAGTCCGAGGTATTTGAGGGATATATTGTTTCGTCTTGATCAAACCTACGTAGGAGAGAAACTAGGAGCACAGTCTTACACCACTTTGACTTGGAGTTTTGACCAACTAAGTGAAAATTGTTTATGGCATTATCGCTAAGGGCATCCGCCTTTTAGTCTTATGAAAAAATTTATGCCTACTTTGTTTATTGGTGTGAGTGAGTCTGCTTTACGTTGTGAGACATGTGTCTTGGTCAAGAGTCATCGTACTGCTTATTCTCCTAGTATCTCTAATAGAAGTATTATTCCTTTTGAATTAATTCATTCTAATGTTTGGGGACCGTCTAGAGAACCTACTATATCGGGTATGAGATATTTTGTGTTGTTTATTTATGACTGTACAAGATTGTCATAGGTTGCTCTTCTTAAAACTAAAGATGAAGTTTTTCCATCTTTTCAAATTTTTTGTACTCTTGTTCAAACACAATATAATAGTACTATTAGAGTCCTACATTCTGACAATGGGGAAGATACGTTAATCACGTTTTTCAAGATTTTTTTCAAACACACGAGATTGCTCACCAAACAACTTGCCCACAAACACCAGAACAAAATGGGGTGTCCAAAAGAAAAAAAGTCACTTACTTGAGATGGCTCGTGCCCGCCTAGTTAGTGCTCATATGTCAAAATATCTTTAGGACGATGTTGTACAAGCTTCCGCCCATCTCATCAATCATCTCCCGTTTAGTGTCCTTCACGAAAAAATCCTATTCAAGGTTCTCACATCTCATGTATCCTTGCCATCATTTCATAATCTTCCTGCCTGTGTATTTGGTTGTGTTACTTTTGTACATGTTCTTAAAAATTAGAGGTCTAAATTAGATGCTTAAGCAATTAAGTGTGTGCTTGTTTGTTATGGAGGTTATCAGAAAGGGTACAAGTGCTACTATCTACCTACTAGAAAGTATTATGTCACCATAGATGTCATTTTCTTTAAGAAAATGAGCTATTTTTTTCTCATATGATACTGCTATTGAGGGAGAGAATTCATATTTTGAAGAGTTGTATCATGGTGAGGGAAAGGAATTGGTAGGAACTGAGGAAGTGACACAATCAGGAGATATTTCGATGGGTCCAGTTGAGGTTCTTATCTCATTGAATCCAGTAGTCGAAGAAGCAGATGCTTCAAGTATCCAAGTACCAGTTTCGATCACTGAAAAAGAAAATGAAGACACAACTGTTCCCTTAAGCATCACTCCTACCCCTGATCAACAACGCCTTGGTATTGAAAGTCACTCATCTGAGGTATGTGCACTCACTGATACTAATAGGATTGAGTCTAGTGTTGGACGGTATGTGTTACCAAATTGGTCTACTCGGGGTCAACTAGCCAAAAGATATAAACCAAATATTCATGCAAAATCAAAATATCCAATAACCAACTACATGTCCACTAAAAGATTGTCTAAGTCATATGAATCATTTGTAAATCAAATATCTGTTGTACCAGCACCTAACAAAGTGCAGGATGCATTAGAAGATTCAAAGTGGAGGAAGGCAATAGAGGAAGAGATAGAGGTGTTACAAAAGAACAATACTTGGTAACTTGTGCCTCCACTACAAGGTAAGAAGGCAATGGATTTTCGCAGGGTGTTTACTTTGAAACATAATATTGATGGATCTGTTAATTGGTATAAAGCTTACCTTGTAGCAAAAGGGTTTACTTAGACGTATAGTACATACTATGATTAGACTTTTACTACTGTTGCTAAAATGAACACTATTTGGGTTCTGCTTTCGTTTGTCGCTAGCTTAAATTGGCCACTTTGGCAGTTTCATGTCAAAAATGCATTTCTTGATGGAGAGTTAGTCGAAGAGGTGTATATGAGTCTTCCACCTAAGTATGTAGCTGCTTCCCCTGGTAATTTTGTATGCAAATTGAGGAAGTATTTGTATGGTCTCAAGCAGTGTCCTCGTGCTTGGTTTGGAAGGTTTTCACAGTTCATACAGAATGTTGGTTACAGACAGAGTAATTCAAACCATACGTTGTTTTTCAAATATCAACAAGGGAAGGTAACTGCTCTAATTATTTATGTTGATGATATGGTAATTACTGGCAATGATACTATTAAGATGGATAGATTATAGAGACAACTAACCACTAAATTCGAGATGAAGGATTTGGGTGAACTGAAGTATTTCTTAAGAATTGAGGTAGCTAGGGGGAGAGAGGGAATTTTTCTGTGTCAGAGAAAGTACATTATTGACCTGCTAACTGAGACAGGTATGCTGGATTGCAAACTTATCAATACTCTTATTGAGCAAAATCATTGTCTAGCAGAGTATCCAGATCAGGTACCAACTGATTGAGCTTGCTATCAAAGGTTGGTTAGGCACTTAATTTATTTGGCGCATACTAGACCAGATGTTGCATATGCAGTAAGTATGATAAGTCAGTTCATACATAATCCGAGTGAGGGTCACATGGATGTAGTTATAAGAATTTTAAGGTATTTGAAGTTAGCTCCAAGGAGAGGAGTAATGTTCTCTAAACACAATAACCCTTTTGAAGTTTGCGACTTCACAGATGCAGATTGGGTAGAAAATTTACAGACATAAGGTCGACATTAGGTTATTTTACTTTTGTGAGAGGTGATTTGGTTACTTGGAAAAGTAAGAAGTAGAAAGTTGTGGCGCGATCTAGTGTTGAGGTTGAGTATATAGGTATGGCTCATGGGGTGTGTGAATTGCTGTGAATAAAAAATTTGCTATTTGATTTGGGTTTCAAACCCAAAAGTACTACGAAATTGTATTGTGACAATCGAGCAACCATTGATATATCATAAAATTTAGAACAACGTGATTGCACTAAGCATGTAGAGGTTGATCGTTATTTTATAAAAGAAAAGCTAGATGTCAAACTAATTAGCTTCCCTTTTGTTCATACTGAAAAACAACCTGCACATGTGCTCACCAAATGAGTTTCCAAGAATGTGTTTTATAACTCATTAAGCAAGTTAGGCATGATCGATGTGTATACTCTAACTTGAGAGAAATATATAATTAATGTGTGATATGTTGTAATTAGTATTTGTCTATTTGTAATAGAACTCTAGTTCATATAATTCTCTAGTTAATATATGACTCTTGTAATTTTTTATATATATCTAAGTTGTGTAAATATAACAAGATAATAATTTTTTTTTTTTCAGTTATAGTTAACTTTTACTACCAAAATACACAGTGGTCTCTTAAAAGAAATTTTATGATAGATTTATCATTGCATAAAATTAGGTGACAGATTTACACTAACGCTCTAAGTTTAATGTTACATTTGATAGCTCACCCTTAAATAAACGGTTTGATAATCGGTCAAAAAGTTACAGTACTCTAAAATTTGCACTTGGACTATATATTAATTTTTCTTTGGAGTTTAATATTCTTGTTATTAAAATAACGCACAAAGATATATGGTCATTTCTTTTATGTTTTTTATTTATTTTTTGTATTTTTAGTTTTTGTTTCAGCACTTTATTACTCAAGTTAAACTGTTTTTGTATTTGAAAATTTAAAATAATAATAATAACTTAACTTTAGTTATTTTTCATTTTACAGTGTAATAATTACAATAAAATGTTAAAAAGAAAAAGAGAAATAGAACAAGAACTAAGTGTTACTTTTACTATAACTAAGGATCAGGAAAAAAAAAAAATTTTATTCAGATAAAGTATCCTAGATGGAAATCCCATTTAAATATATTGTCCGCCGTCCGGTATTATAATTTATTAGATAACCAAGCACATAAATTTAAAATTTAACGTATATATTTTAATATTAAGTTTTAATCTATTATTTTTTTTATTTTATATAATCAGATGTATATCGAAAGCTCTTTTAAAATCGATGAATCATAATATTAATATGTGACAGCAGTTCTGTACTAAATCCGATGTCAAAAGGAAAAAAAAAAAAAAAAAAAACTAGTAATCAAATAATTCTCTTTATTTTGCCAGCTAGTGCTCTTCTGATTTTAATAATTTATTTTTTTAAAAAATTAATTTTTAAAACTAATATTTTTTAGTTTAAAAATAATAATAACATCTAGAAGTTGATTAGATTGTAATTTTTTTCTTTCATTTTATTCTAAAGGTCATAGAAGAGGCACTAAGAAGTCGGATCTACACTGTCACTGTCACTGTCACTGTCACTGTCACTGTCCTACAAAGACAGAAAAGAATACAATCTATAAAGATGTTATCTTTAAAAACAAGGTCGGTGATTGAAAAGGTGCCAACCTAACCCACACTGCCACTCAGCTTCAAAATCTGATACTTTCTTTGTCTTTTCTCCTTTTTACATATTTTTATATTGGCTTTCGCTAGAGTAAGGACTGTTTGGGATTAAGCTGGTGCAGAGAAGGGGTTGGAATAAGCCTTTGGTGGGAAACAAATGCCATTGGACGAGAAGGTTTAGGAGTTATTTTCTGGTTGGCTTTGGCTCTTAACAGTTTGAATAGCAAGACTGAGCCGAGCTCTATGTCTTCTTGGGCTGGCCCAGAAGATGTTCTGCTTTCTACTTCGCTTGCAACCTTTCTTGACAGTACTCTATTTCTCTCTTACAATTTCCTTCTCCATCGCCTTTTTTGTGTTAAGAGTCGACTTGGTTCGAGGCAAACGCAATTGCGTGTTTTTCTCTTATATTCTCTTACTATTGCTTCATGTAGATTTGTTTATTTTTTATTCTATCTGTAAGATTTTTGGGTTCTTTTTTTTTTACATGCATCCGTTGCTTTTGTTTGGGTAATGGGTAGTATCAATCTTCTTTCTAAGCCAATCGTGTTCATGTACTAAATGGTTAAAAAATGTCAAACACCATTAAAAATGATTAGTTCCATGCTTCCATTTAAAAGCACTTTCGATCTAGAGCATTAAACTCTTGATGTGTCAGTATTGTTTTTGGATTGGATGAGAAGTTGAGATGTGTAATGTTGAAGAAATTGTAAAAGCACTTGCTAAAAAGAAGTGAATTATATTGTAATATGTGGATTGATGTGATTCGAACTTTAAACAGGAAGGAGAGTCTTATCTGCCAGATCAAACCACAACAAGTTAGCATTTTTGTTTCTTTTAGGCATTCTTAGTGGAGACTTTGATGCCTAGACTTTGGTTTCAATGTAGAACAAAGAATTGGGTAGAAAAGCAGGAGCATTTGGGGATAATAGAGGTTGAAGATGATTGATTTGCTTTAGACCATTAGAAGTGTTCCTTTGCAACTTTATTTGCATTTCCGCAACTGATTACCTTTATTTTTTTGCATGGAATTAGAATTTTTTTAAATCTGTTACCAAAATATTGACACTGATAGTTAATTCACCACATAATGTTTGGTACTGATAATTTTATTGTCATTTTATTCAGAGAAACTTCTTGTCTTGTTGCGGGATGGTCGAAAGCTTATGGGTTTGCTACGATCTTTTGATCAGTTTGGTATATATATCCATTCATCCCATATCTTCTGTTAACCTTATGTTTTGTTAAATTCTACTTCTTTAGTCTTCTATTCCTTTTAATACCTTACTCACTGAAAGTAGTGTTTTTCCTCATGCAGCAAATGTTGTTCTGGAAGGTGCGTGTGAGCGAGTTATTGTTGGTGATCTCTATTGTGACATCCCGTTAGGTCTATACATAATCCGTGGAGAGAATGTTGTCTTAATTGGAGAACTGGTATACAAGTTTCTTCAGAGAATTGATACTATTAAGTTTTATTTAAAAAAATAGAATGTCATATTAAGATCTTATTACCACCATTGTAGGACTTGGATAAGGAGGAACTTCCTGTACATATGACTCTAGTGTCAGTAGAAGAGATAAGAAGTGTAAGTGACACTTCTGCAAAGCATTTTTAATCTTCATTATGCTTGTCTCTTGTCGAAATACGTAGTTAAAACCGTGCCTTTGTGAAAACAGAATTTTGATTCCCGGACATGCTTATAACTTCAATCAATGTTTTGTTAGCTCTTTATGTTTATGTATGAAGAATCATTAGTTTATATTATGCTAATTCTTTACTTGACTTGAAATGTCAGTTCGGCAGAAACTTCTTAGGAACATTAAGAAAATTCTTTGACATAATATTTGTGTTGCATATGAGGAATACGTTATTGTTCTGTGTTGGTTTTGGTTAATAACTTAAGCTCCTTTCTTTATGTTAAAAGGCTCAAAAGGCTGAAAATGATGCAACAAATTTAATGGGATCCATTAGAAAAAGAGTGGAGTTTCTAGATTTTGACTAACTTCTGCTCCCGAGTTCAACTATGTCATGGGGGCTACCATATCTGCATACAGTTATACAGTATCAGCCTAGACGTAAAAGGAGGGTCTTACAAAATGGCTAAGTTTTCGTCTCAAAAACGGCACAAATCAAGAAGAGGGCAGCTGCTAGGATTTCATGCATATGGAATTCAGGTTTTGGTGTCTTGTAGTGTTATCTTTTATTTTCTTGTGTATTTAGAATGGCATATGGAGTAGTGTTATGCGGGTGGGTTTTCTCGTTATAACTATTATATTATTTTTGGAAAATAACAAATTTAATACTCTTAAAAACCCATAACAATAAAAATAACACCTGTAACATTAATTTTCCTTTTTTTTTTGGGGTAATTTTTTTCTAGCATACCTTTAATTCCTACCCTTCTTGCCAAATAAGAAAGACCATTTGGTAAGCAACATATGGGTTGATAGATGTATAAAAGCAATGTTGGCCCTCCTTTTAGTAACTTAAGCGTTTGGGAGAGTTGGTATACCAACATCTTCTAGCATGGTATTAGAGTTGATTTCTAACAACTTCTAGTAATAATTTATATCAAATTGTATATAATTATCATAATTTTGTGATAATTACAATTGAGTTGATAGTTTAGAATTAAATGTCATTTGTGGGTCTGACTATTTACAAATAACACATTGCCACATTATTTGCGATCTATCCAAATTTAATAAATTGTAGACTTTTTCAGTGTCCTATGTACATGATATATCAGTATTTTGCCTTATTCAAATTCTCAAACTCTAACTTCTTCTATCCTCCTAATAGCTTCCTGCATCTCAAGCCGTTGTTTTGGTTCCCTCTCAACACAAGCAGCTCCAATTTTAAGCAATTGTAACATTTGCTCCATTGAGTTGCTCGACTCGTTTACTATATCCGGATCGAGTAACTCTTTCTGATCTCCTCCTTGATCAGCCATTGTTGTTAAAACCCATTGAACAACATCAGTACCTCCATTACCATTGTTGAGATATTGAGATGGGAATTTTCCAGAAAGGACTTCAAGAATGATTATTCCTAAGCAATAGACATCAGACTTGTGAGAAACTTGTTGAGAAGTTAAGTACTCGGGGCATTTGTAGGCAAATAAGGTTAGTGTTGCGTGGTTTGGGTTGATTAGTGGTTGAAAGGCATAGTCATTTAGAAGGGGCTCGTGGTCATCATCTAATAGAATATTACTGGACTTGAGGTTTCCATGTGGCAATTCATAGGATCTAAACACAGAATGGAGGAACCCCATTCCTCTTGCTACTCCTTTTATAATCTTTAGACGGATTGCCCAATGTAGTTGTGCGTGGCTTATTCCTCGATCACCTGAAAGATTAATTAATATTGTTAATAAACATAGATTTTACAAAATTATGATTTATTTATGTTATAAAACTATCACAAGAATAGTAAAGAGAAACTATAAATTATGTTAAGTATAGCTGATGTGGTACTATGGTTTGCTTACCCCATCATACTTTTAAGATTAGAAAATAATTCAAAGTTTGGTGGTAGAAACCAAAAACATTAAGAGTGGACATGTCCGATATGGTTCGGTTTCTTAAAAATTTATAAAAACCAAACCCTATTTATGCTTATTACCAAATTGGACTAGATTGGATAGGTAAAACAGGAAAGACCGTTGTCTGGTTTGCAGTTAAGACCGTGTAGTATATAAATAAACTATAAATAAGCTAATTGTTCACAACATGAGTTCAAGGCATGTTGTGCTGGTTCAAATTTAAAGAATTTATGAATTTTGTAAACTGGACAAATTGAATGGGATGGTGCAATCCAGTTTTCGAATTCGGTCAGTTTTAGCAGCCACTTTCTTTGTACACCCCTTAAAAACATAAATATCAAATGAATTTTGGGGGAGAAAAGTATTGAACGTATACGAGGAAGAAAATGGATAACATACCATGTAAAACATACAATAAGCTGCCTTTAGGAATGTATTCAGAGACCAAGAGCTTCTCATCTCTCCGGTAAAGGTAAGCCAAAGGTGTCAAAATATTCTTATGTTTAAGACCAGCAAACCTTCTAATTTCTTCATCAAACCCATCTTTGCCTAAAACATTCATTTCCCTCATCCTCTTAACCACCACAGACAACCCCATAGACATCACAGCCTTATAAGCTGAACTGGTCCCACCATTTCCAAGCACTTCAGCAGCTGCTTTCATCAAATCTGGTAACCCAAAACTACCCTTCTCATTATTCACCATTACTATATCTGGTATTACACTTTTATTACCATGTGTTGACCCTCCTCTTCTTGAATTTGGTTCACTACTCTTTTTGTTTATTGACTCTGTTTTTTTTGCATATTTGGGACTTGGACTTGGTACATGAACTTCAACCACTTCATGAACCTTTTCTTTACCTAATTGAGTAAAGTCATCGTCTTTGCTACTGTTCTTTATGAATGATAACAATATCAAGATCACAAATGACCCACCAACTAATAACCCAATTACAATCTTGTCGGTCATTAAACCATAAGGTGATAGTGAAGAAATAGTTTCCTCATCTTCATTGTCATTCTCATCTTTATTAGATTCTGATGGTGATGCCTTATCACATGCTTTCTCTAGTGGTTTACCACAAAGCCCTGCATTTCCTGCAAATGCCTCTACAGGTTGATTTGATAAGCTTGTTGGGATTTCTCCTTCCAATTTGTTATTCGCAAAGCTAAGTGAAGTCATTTTAGATTCTATATTTGGGATTGGTCCTGTGAATTGATTGTTTTCTAAATGGAGTTCTAACAAAATATTAGAGATTGGTGTTAATGACTCTGGAATTTTGCCTGAAAAATTGTTCAGATTAAGCCAGATTTTCTTAATAGATTTCAAAGGAGAGAAGAAATCATTTGGGATTTCACCAGAGAATTTGTTTTTCGAAAGAAACAGAGCCTTGAGGTTGATTAATTTGTTGAATTCAGGTATTGGACCTGTGAAATCATTGTCTACAAAGCTTATGATTCTAAGACCTTGAAGATCTTGTAAGGCTTGAATGTCAATTTTTCCAGAGAGTCTCATGCTTGAGAGACGAAGACCATTGATTGTGTCTTTAGAACAAATAACTCCAACCCATCGAGCTTGACATGGAGATTGGTTTGGAACCCAAGAATTTAAAGCAATTGGATTGGTAAAAGAGTTCTTGAGCTTGAGAAGAGCTTCTGCGTCTGCTTCTGGTAGGGAGAGACCAAAGAAGGGAAAGACAGAAAGAATGACGAGGAGGAAGAAGCAACGGCGAACAGCGGCCATGGCTGAGCCGGATAGATAGGAGGAGCGAAGCCGCTGTTCGGATAGATTTTAGGGTGGTAGTTTTGTGTGAAAGGGTAATTTGGTGGGACAATTTTGTGGGATTTGGTTTTGTGAGAAAGATGTGTCATGTTTGGTATGTGGTGTGTGTGTGAATGAATGTGCGGATTTGAGAGAGGGATTGGTGGGAAACTGCTATTTACCTGACAATTCTAAGAATAGATTGAGAAATGAGAAACTGTAACTGTTGGGTTGAGAAAAAGGGGAATTTTTATTTTTTTTTTTGGATCAAAGAAAAAGGGGAAGGTAATTATATGATTTATAATTATAGATTTACGTAGTCAACCTCAACCTCTATTTCATCAGAGGATTTTCCTAATATAAATGAGAACAAGGGAGAGGTTAATTATTACAACTTAAAATAATTTTTATTTTTATTTTAATTATGGGACTCTTTTTAAATACAATGAAACTAATGTACTTTTTACCTGGTAATGAGTCATCCTCCTTCAAAGATTTTTTTTTTACAAGGATAGAGGGATTTCTTGGTCTTCAAGCTATGCCTTTATTGACAAAAATATTCTCAAATTAAAAATCTTAACACTTTGGTCCCCAATTTATTATATTTTAACAAATAAATCCTAAATTGAACGTTTGAAACTAAAATGTGACATATTAATTTTTGGAATCTAAGTATAATAAAAAGTAACAAGTTTAAGAATTTAAGTGTAATAAATAGAATTTAAGTTTTTTTATTCGAAAGAGAGGAAAATAGGAGTTAAGCGTGACATTCAATAGTTTTGGGGCTAAAGTGTTAATTTTTTTTATTTAGGAAATTTTCTTACAATTAATGCTTAGTTTATGGACCAACATAGCCCTTCTTTATTTTTTACATAAAATGTTGTAGCTAAGGTGCACTAAATGCAACTAAATTTTAAATTGTTACAAAAATACTACTAAAATTTAAAATGTTCAAATATTACTATCAAACATTAGTTGTTACATTGTATCATCGTTGTTATTATTATTATTATTTTTTAAATTAATGGAACTATTTATTGATGATGATACTTAGGCAACAAATTTTAACCGATAACAATACTTATGTAATAGAAAAAAAGTGTTATGGATTTCTTTCAAATTAAATCATTTGTATCATTTGAGCATTTAAATTATAAGTGATGTCATTTGGTCTCTTAATTTTAGAAAAATGGGTCAATTAAGAACAAAATACATAATTTTAATAATTTTTTAATTAAAATATTATTTTTAAGTCAATTAGAACAAATAATATTATTATTATATTAATTTAAAAATAATATTTTAATTAAAAAATTATTAAAATTATGTATTTTGTTTTTAATTGGTTATAATTTAAAAGATCAAATAATATAAATGGCATAATTTAAGGAACTTATATAATCCTGCTCCCTATGTAATAACATTTGAAGTTAGGTATTCGTCTCGTAATAATTTAAAATTTAGGAATACTTTTATAACATGATAGTAAAAAATTTATTTAACCTAAATAAAAAGACTTTTATAGTATTAAATATTTTATTTCCTAGCTAAAAGATATATCATTCTTCGCAGTGTATCGAATTTGACCCAATCCGGTCAAGATCCATTATGATCCGAAATGTCAAAGATACACTTTAACCTGCTCCAAGTTGATCCGTGGATCAGATCATGAGTTTGATCCACAAATCATGGATACCCATGATTCGATCCACTGACCTGTTTTTTTTCCCTCTCAAATAAACTTTTTTTATGTATATTTTGATTACACTTGAAATTCCTTAAATAAAATTTATTATATTTTTTATAAAATAATTTTAAATATTAAATACAATTGAAATATTAAAAATACATTATTTTGATTTACCATAACGTATATACAAATAGTTATTTTTGCAAATAAAATCATAGCAAAAAGGTGATAAGATTTGAGAAAATGATTCAATAATATTATGATCTCTTTGAGTTTAATATTATTTAAATTCACATTTATTGGGTTCTCTGTAACTTCACTAGTTACTAGTAATTAAAAATACATTATATGCTAGTTCTTTTTGTTTATCTAACAACCATCTATTCAAAATAAAAGTCAATATTCTAATCTAATGTAAAAGCAGCTACCACTTATTCATCGTTATCGTTCTCACCGGTCACTTAATGCTATTACATCCTGTCAAATAAGCAAGCATAATAATTAAGTTGTGAAATTAATTCCAAAATTTAGTTACAATTCACTTTTAGCAATAAAGATTGTACCCCATCTTGTCTATTTTTCTCGTCCATATCTTCAGCTTCATATTTAGAAAATTTATAAGCAGTTTTATTTGAAAGAATTCAAATAAATATTTTAAAAACACAATACTTGATGTATGTCTGGAAAAAATAATAATTAAACAAAAAAGATAAAACTTAAAATAGAAGTAAAATATAAGATAAATCATACCATCCATCTCTGCCCATAATCAATATTGAGTACACATCAAAGCTTCTATTGTGTCAGGGTGAAGTCTACTACGATGCTTCGATACAACTCTTCCTCCAGTACTAAAAGCTTATTCTGAAGCTACAGTATATACAAGAATTTGCTAAAATATCTCTAGCTATTCTTTGTAAAATAGGATATTTAATCCCATTTGTCTTTCACCAAGCTAGGATATCAAAATCACAAGAGTTTTTAGTATTAGAGTGAACAAGATTTCTAGGTAGAATTCGTTCCTCTGGGTAAACATCTAATTCAGACTTAACTTGATCATAACATGTTCTTGATATGTACAAGTCATAGTCTGACAAAGCATCAACATTATCCATAGAAGCAGTATGTCTTGAAAGTGATGAGGACTCAACATGTCGATCAGGTTCCTCTCTCATAGTTTGATCTGCTTGTTGATATTTAATAAATAAGTTATTAAACATGTCATGTAGTCTAGCAACATGCTCCTAAGATGCAATCCCATAAATTTTGGAAAAATAGTACTCAATCAATCTCATCTTGTACCTTGGGTCTAAAATGTTTGCCACACCCATCACACCATTTATGACATCCCAATATTTTTCAAATTTAGTACTCATACTTGATGTCATAGTTATGATTTTTTCATGTTCTGATGTTTGCCAACTTAATAATGATAACCTAACCTCACAAATCTTTGGAAACACTAAGTTGACAATAGGATATTTAGTACTGGAGAACATCCTAGTCACATCGTAAAATAACTTCAATCTTTGGCAAACTTCATCAGCTAACACCCAATCAGTATCAAGAGGCAAGGTTTTATACCGAGTATCAAGTTGCTTCATACGTGGGAAGACATTTTTGTAAGTTAAAGCAATATATAACATGACATTGGTTGAATTTCACCTTGTTTTGCAATCAAGAACCAACTTCTTTCTACAAAGGGAATCTAATCGCTTTGCTTGTTCTTCAAACTTTTGCTTACGTTTTGGAGTAAGTGACTAATAGGCTACACTATCACGAATTCTAACAAGCCCATCCTCAATGACTTCTGGTCCATCTTTCACAATTAAATTCAAAACATGTGCATAACATTGCATATGCAATATAGAACCACTTAAAAGAAGTGAATTGTATGGAAGCTTTTCTTTAATAATCTCAATGAGAGAATCATTGTAGAATAATTGTCTAAAACTAAACTAAACTAAACTTGATAGCTTGTGATCAATTTTTCACTCCTTTAAAGAGTCCATCAACACATCCCTAATGGTTTCAGCATCATGCAGACACGGCATATACATAAACCTCATAATGTGGCATTTAAGGTTCCAAGACTCATCTATATAATGAGCAGTTATAGCCATATAACCTTTCTTTTGGTTATATATCGGTAGTAATAGCCAATCTGCTTGAGTTAGTCTCTAGCAACTATATAATCTTCTCTTTTTTCACCTTATAAATCTTTAGAATGTTATTTCGTATTGTGTTTCTTGATATAACCTTAAATGTGTTGAAGTGAATGTGAGTACCTTTTAAATCCCTCGTGATCAACAATTGATAATGGGTATCCATGAAGAATAATCATGTTTGCCAACTCAACTCTTGCAACTTCTGGATTAAAGTGCATGGCCAACTCAACTCTTGCAACTTCTGGATTAAAGTGCATAGCTTGCAGTTGAGGACTATTTAAAGTAGATCTATTTGCATTTAAAGTTGCTTGCCTTGCCTTATCTCTCTTGTCTTACTGGGCATCTTTTTGTATGATTTCTGAAGTGGGTAGTTCCTTTTCTAGTATCTCCTACTAAGTGCCGACTACAATACATACAAATGACTTTTCATTCTTCATTGATTAGCTCCCTATTATAATAGTTCCAAACAGTAGATTTCAATTTTTTTTTTTATAATTCTCACTACTTCTATTCACTTGTGTAGGTGCTCTTCGATCGACTAGATTGTGTGTCTTTCAAATTTATTTGTGTTGAATTTTCTAGTGGTAGATAATCATCCAAAGATATTGATGACTGATCAGATAGATTATCTATGCCAAAACCTACAACAAATATTATTGTCATTTTGGTCGGAATGTAATTGTTGATAATAATAATAACTTAATTATATACTAGTACAGAACCTCCATAAAGTTTAATATTTTGACAAATACAGATAGTTTCTTGTTTACAATCAAATATTATTGTCATCAACTTAATAATGATAATAGTAGATTTGGTCCGCAAGGTGCTCAAACATCCTCAGACGTATTCAAGTTTGTTGCCTTTTGGCTTTTGGGAATCTTCGGTCAGGCTTGCACAAATTTATATCACAAATTTACAAAAGCAAATAGTGAAACCAAGTCTCCAACTATGATCCATAATTTGATTATTTATGTCCAAACTATCTACCATTGAGATTGTACCAAATCAACAGATAAACCAATCAGAAGAATCCACTAACAATTTAATGTAGGAAAAAGAGATAGATATTTTATGTCACAGAACAAGCCATAATACTTATGCTAACAAGAGTCCCAGTAAGATGAGAATGAATATTAAAAACCCAATTCCCACTAACACTAAACCATGAACAAAAAACCTACTCCAACAGCATCAAAATCTCCATTTATCATATATCAGCAAGAGCCATAAAAAATGGAAAAACTTGTTTGCAATCAACAAACTGAGTAAATATAACAATGAACAAAATCTACAGCGAGCAATTTAAAAAAGTTAAGGGCAAATTACTAAAAAAAAACATCTACACTTTTAATAGAGTTTTACTACAATCTAAAAAACTCTAATAAATCTAGCAAAGAGTCCTTAAAAGTACATGAAAATATTTAAATTTTCAAATCTTTAAAAGTCCTAAAATTTCTAATTGAATACACCCTCCAAATTAGTTTTGTAATTCATCATAATTCAGGAATATGAAATCAAGGTATTCTAACAAAAATCCTATCCTATGCATATTTTCCACAAACTGATAGAAACATATATTCTAAAAATCTTGTGTCTAGACAGCATATTAGTTAAAGGTCCAAAGGATACCTTGTGTCTAGACAGCATATTATACTCAGCCCTCCAAACACCGAACCCACAGCAAATTGGAGGAAAAGTACTAGTACCAAAGAAGATGTAAATTTGGGGTTTTGGAAGAGAGCTTTAGACTCCAGATACTCCTTATCCTCAATGATGACTAAACCTGACACTAACGGTTTCAATCTCTAACTCTCCATTCCAAGACTCTTCGACTCCAACTACTCAAATCACACCACTCATCAACTTCAATAATAGCAATGTTTTCAACAACTTTCAGCAAAATAGCCACTACCCAACTCATCGTCATCAGAGCCAATAAGTAATGTGGGAAGAAAAGAAAAGCTAAGCCAAAAAGAATACCTCGTACAAATGGGTTTGAATAAGAGAACTACCAAGTCGATTGGAGATGACGATCGAAAAGTCGTCGGAGAGATGGAGATTGGAGACTGGAGGCGACGTCGTTGTAGCTTGTAGAGCTGTAGAGAGGTTTTTTAGATTTTAGGTTTTCAAATTTTATTTTGATCCACAGATCCATAATGAATTGATCCATGAAAATTCAATCTGAATTAATTTGTTAACTTTCAGTTCGAATTATGACCCTATTTGTTTTTGATCCACGGTGATCTGATTTAGAGCAGATCACGGATTGGATCGATTTGCGGAGCTTCCATCCAACGGATTATTTTGCCATCCCTACATTCTTTGTTTTTAAAACTTAAAAAAATTGCATGCACCCGTTAAAATGATTTTCAAAATTAAATAAATTTAATTAACATGTATACTCTAGGTTATCATATTTATAATATACATGTATACTTTTAGCTAATGAGTATTTTAATAATGGACTCAAAATTTTTGGTCTTATTTAATTTCACAAATAATTTAAAAACTTGAGATATTCAATTTTTTTCTTTATTTATTATCACATAAATTTTAAATAAGATTACAAATATTAAATAAGAGAAAAAAAAAAAATTCACGTACCATATGTTTATCTTTACTAGGGTCTTAAATAAAGAAGAAATATTTTTCTTTCGTATTTAACATACTTTATACAAAATCATAGAGATTACATTATGATCATGTTGATAAAACATCAAATGTTTGTCGTTTCTTTCCCGAGCCATTATAAATCATTGCAAAATATCGAAATTCAAAACAAACATGGCAAAATGTATTAAAATTAGGGTGCTTTGCACAAGAGATCTTCTTATTGAAAAAAAAGAAGAAGTTCATTTTAATCCTTTTATTATATGTTGTATCATTTTAGTCTTAATAACTCTATTTATCACAGTTTGATAAATATCACAATCTATGTGATACAATTTAATTGGCCTCATGTTAGTAAGAGATCCTACAATAATTTTTTTATCCCAAATTCTCAACTTTATATCTAATTAATAACTAACACTTTATTTGATCCACATGTGACTACTCTTTTAGACTATTTCTTTTGATAGGGTGACACTATCGGCTCTAAATTACTATTATGTTTATATTTTAACATAATCTTTGACGAGTAATTCCATTTTTTTTAGCAAATGGAAGAGGGTAAGTTTGTTCATGGGTATTTGATTTTTTTTTTCTTTCATAAATTTAGCTTTTACAGAGATTAATTTGAGTTACTGAGTTTGAAATAATTCCCAACACCATTTAGTGAAAGTCTTGAGCTTTGAGTTTGAAGTCAATTGTTAAGGTCGACCCTTTAGACTTTAGTGCTTGGCTGTTTCGGCCGCGAGTTTTGGTTTAATTATTTAATGTTGGTTTAGACTCTAATCACAAACTCATTGACAACAATATTTTTGAAAAAAGCATCAATGCCAACTTAAACACCACCGGAAGTCTAACTACCTTCAATGCAAGCTGTCATGACAACAACTCCAACCATCGCACCAGAACCTCCAGCTATAGAACCAGCCGTAGCACCAACAGTACTTAACTCTTGAACTTGATTCACACCAACCTCACGATCAGAATAAGCCATGAATGTTGTACCAAGCTTGATTCCTAATGGAAGGATTCTCTAACTTTGACTATCTTAAGATTTGATTAGGGTTTAGATTTGTTTTTATGAGTTATCGTATTCTGATTTAGTCTTTTATTAAGCTTAAAATTTTATTAACAAATAGTAATTTAAAAATGAAAAATTATTAAAAGTCCTACAATTTTGAAAATAGATGTAGTGCACATCTTATTTGATGGCAAAAGTAACGGAATTTTTTTTCTATACAAATAATGTTTTGAAAAGTTAGCACATCTCAAAAGAGATAGACTCAAATTCTCTAACTCATATTTTTAAAGTTTTAACACTTTCTATCTCCTACATCAATCATGTCTCCATTTCTCGCTTGTTATATCCACAATTTTTATACATTTGTAGCATAAGAAAAATAATCTCAAAGTAACATTAATTTTGAATTAGGACGGGTAGTGTCAATTTTATAAAAATAAATGAACTAGAGTGATGCAAAAAAGAAAAAAGAAGAAGAAGGATTAAAGTGATTTCAATTACATAAGTAAAGAACTCCTAGGACAATTTTTCCTTAAAATGATCATGTCAACATATTAGATAATTAGCTTCTCATTCATTCTCCCCACTCAGTCTAGTAGAAGTAGTTAAGTGCATTCATTCTTCTAAGTGAGCAAGGTTTGAGTTTTCTGATCCCTTTTGGTAAAATTAGTTAGGTCACTCCATTGGGCGGTTATCGTTTGTAAAAAAAAAAAAATTATAATCCAACTTTTTTCCACGATTTGTGGAGGTAGGACGAAATCATAACTGAAAATCATGGGATTGAGTTAAAATAAAATCTAATTTTTAAAATAAAAAAATTAACAAATAATTTAATGAAAATCAACCGATACAAAAGAAGTGCTTAAATCTAATTTCTTCACCTCAACTATAATATTAAAATCAGACCATAATTAGAAGAAAGCAAAAAAAAAAAAAAATGAATGTAAGGCAAAAATAGAGCGACAATTCTAAGCATTAGAGAGTTAGAGACTTTTACTTTCTTATTATTCAATTTGCATTCTATTTATATTAAACATCTACTCCTATTATTGTGATAATCCAAAAAAAACAACGATGATGAGTGTTTTTTATCGTACAATAATTGTGAGAGGAGATTTAAGCAAATTTAATCTTTGAGCAAGCGTCAAACCTCTGCCAAACTATTAGAAAATGGGCGTGGCTCGTGAGTGATGATAAATTCAACGTGATATTTGGTGCGATTGAAAAGGGTGCCAAATATATTTTTTCTTATATCAATAAGAAAGTCAAATATTTGTATTTACGATTAAAATACATTTACATATACATAAATTAAACAAAAATTTTCGAAAGCTATGAATGGTTATAGCTCCATCTGGCCATCACACTGGTCCGTTCATGTTGTGGGGTCTCTTTTTTCAGAATACGTGTGTCGTTCCAATTTTACCAGTATCGTGGTTAAAAAATGTGTATGTGCCCAAAGAGATAGATTAACCATCGACAGCCAAAAATAAAAAAATAAAAAAAAAATATATATATATATAAACATAAAAGAAAAAATATCATTTTGGTTCCTAATTTTTGTAATTCGTACAATTTAATCCATTAATTAACATAAAAGTTTGGCTAATTTAGTCGTCTAAGTGAAAGTAGGAAAAATTTACTGAAAAATTTATTAATAAGTTATGTAACATCGTGATATATTTGGGATTTTATCTAAAATTGGCATTTTTTTAGAAAATTTTAAAAAAAGGCTCATTTATTTTTTACTTTAAAAATGGACAAATTTCAATTCAATCTTCCACTTGCCGATTAAAGGCTTTATTTAATTTCCCACCAAAGAACCCATAGTCTTTTTTCTTCTCTCTCCTTCTCTGTGCTCTCTTGTTTTATCTTCTCTAATTTTCTCTTTATTTCTCCATTTCTTCATTTCATCATGCGAAAATTTTAAATTTAAGGTTAGTGATATTAATTATTTAGGTTGAGTAGATTAATGTTGCGTTTATTAGCATGTAAATGCTGAAATTTTTACCAAGATTTGTTGATCGTTTGGGAAGCCATTGTGTGTTTTGGAATTCATAAATTTTTGAAAAATTACCAACCATTTAGGTGATTCTTTGTTGAGAAACTAATTTGGTTGTTATTTAATGAGATTTTTGGTTGTGAAACTGTATTGGCTGTTACCCTAATGAATCATCGCAAATTAAAGTGTATCCGTGATTAATGTAATGAACTCTACTATAGTTTATATCCATACACAAAAATCCAAAGAAAGGGAAACCGAATTAAAAAGTCCCAAAATATGTTGGTATATTTTAATATATTTTGGTAAATTTTAGTGTATTTTGTTATATTTCCTAAATGTTGATATTGTTATTATATTTTGGTATATTCACGCTTTAATTTTGGTACTTTTGGTATATTTTTGGTATATTTCGATTTATTTGGATATATTTTGGTATATGTTAGTATATTTTAGTAAATTTTGTTATATTTCATAATTTTTGGATATTGTTATTATAATTTAGTGTATTAAGCCTTTAATTTGGTACTTTTGGATTTATGGTATATTTTGGTATATTCGATATATTTTAGTATATTTTAGTGAATTTTGTTATATTTCCTAATTTTTAGATATTTTTATTATAATTTAGTATATTAAGCCTTCAATTTTGGTACTTTTGGGTTTATGGTATATTTTGTTATATTCGATATATTTTTATTAATTTATGTTATATTTCGTAAATGTTGATATTGTTATTATATCCTTTAGAATATTTCATGTGATTAATATATGAAGTTTTAGTATATTTCAGTATATTTTAGTAATTTTGATATATTTTAGCATATTTTGGTATATATGTTATACGCTGATATAGTTATTGAATATTTTGTAAAAAACATATTTTGGTATATTACTTCATATATTAATTAAATTTTAGGTATATTTGAATTCATACTTGCTAATTCTTTTTATACATTTTACAGAATGGATGGCCTTAATATTCTAAACATTCATAATGACAAGTAGTCGAATAAAGAAGACAAAGAAGTATATCGAGGAAGTGAAGGTTTGGTGATAAGGATAAGAAAGGGATTTAAGTGTAATGACTATAAAGAAAAGTTATTTCTAAAGTTAAAGATCGATAAGTACAAGTATGAACTTTCAGTAAGATACTTCTATAAGAATGATTTGACATTACCTACTATTTTAATTGGTAATGATGAAGATCTTGATGAGTTTTTTAACGTTCATGTTGAAGATAATCAAAGCAAGGCTGTTGTATATGTCACAAAAGATCAGATAAAATCTGTAGATACAAGTCATTCTATCTGCTATGAACAACTTCTTAATGTTCGAGGTCGTCTTGTAAATTACTTGAGCAATAGTCATACATACGATAGATCTCCAAATCCCAATACAAATTGCGATAATGTTTTTGGTAGTATTGGTGATGATGTTGATCACTCTTTAGATCTTAGGCAGATGGGTGATGATGAATATCTTCATATGATTAAAGAGTATGAATTAGAAGGTGGTCATGTTAACGAAAACGTGGATCATGACATGACCTCAATGCCATCAATACATGCAATTCATAATTGTGGAACGACACTAGTTCAACCTTCTAGGCCCATTGCAGGAGCTTAATTTGAAAATGATTTATCCTAATCTGAAGGAAGAACTGTACATGGGGGCATGAATGAAGTACGTTATGGTCCACTAAGTACACCCACAGAGATTATTTCAAATGGTGATGTTTCCTCATCTGTGTCACATGTAGAGCTTGATTTGAAAGTTGATTAAGTCTTTGACAGTAAGATAGATTTCACTATACATGTCAGGCTTCATGCCATAAGAAATAGAATTGAGACGAGGACACTGACAAGCAAGAAAGACCGTAAAATGCATTCAATCTAGTTGTACTTGGATAATTAAATGTAATAGGATCACTAATTCAGATCGATTTAGGATAAAACAGTTTGAATCAAGACATAGTTGTGATCCTAACAATTACATGAGGAAGAATAGGACCGCGACCTCAAAAGTGATAGGAAATGCCATCAAAATGAAGTTGGTGCGACTCGAAAGAATTTATAAATCGAAATATATTAATGATAATTGTCAGAATGAGTTTAGGATTGAGATTGGTTACACCACAACATACAGGTCTAAAGAGAAGGCTCTCAAGTTGCTACGTGGCACTAAAGAGGAATCTTTCCAAAAGCTTCCTTCCTACTGTCATGTTTTGAAGGAAAGAAATCCTAGTAGCGTCACACATATTGAAGTTGACCATTCTGGAAGATTTAAGTATTTTTTCATGGCACTAGGTTCATGTATTAGAGAATTCTTATCTTGTATAAGACATGTCATTACATTTGATGGTGCATTTCTATCATGTAGGTAGCTGGGACATTATTTGTAGCAAATGGTTCTGATGGAAATAACAACATATATCCAATTGCCATTGGGGTTGGAGATTCGGAGAATAATGAAGCCTGAGAATGGTTTTTGTTAAAACTATCACACATAGTTGGGCACATTAACGACCTTGTTATTGTTTTATATAGACACCAAAGTATTATTCAAGCTGTTCCGAAAGCATTGATAACTCTAATTTATTAGAGTATTATTAGCTTTGATTCATAAATACTTGCTAGTTCATTTGAGAATGTGTGCACATTATAATCATTTATACAATATTTGTGGATTAAACTCTTTGATAATAAATCCAAAATATTCATGAAATTCGTTAGAAATAGTTATATTTTGATGTCCACTTATTAGATTTTCATTGCCTTTGCAGGAGATAAAGAAAACAACAAAAAAATGCAAGAATCTAGCTTTGCCACAGCATTGCTGCAGCAAAATTATACCAAGAAAACAACTTACAAAATAGAAGTTGATCTGGAAATAAATATTAAAAGCTGATTTTGACTTTCAAAATAAAGGACAATATTGGACACTCATTAACTCACCTTTTTAGGGATAATTTTGGAAGTCAACACAAAAAGAAATTATCTCTAATTAAACCTAGGGTTTAATATGTACAGAGGGGCTGATTTACATAATAGACAGTGTGGCAGAAAATAGAAAACAGATCTGGGTAGCAAAACTGGACAGAACAGAGCAGAATTTCAGGAGCAGAGAAGAAGAGGAAATTTGGGCAATTCGACAAAGGAAGAATAGAGCATCAAGGGGGATCTGGAAAGAGATCAATTGAAAGCTTGATTTGCAAGGATAATCATTGAAGAAAGTAAGAGAAAATTAGAGATTTAGAACCCAATTTATTGAGATTTAATCAAAGGGGGTTTTATTAATTTATTCCTTCTTCTATTACTCTTTTATTATTTTTCAAATTTCTATAACTCTATGGATCTGATGTTGAATATGAATGATTTGATGTTTAATTTCATAAATATGCTTGGCTAAATTTTCATTCAGTTAGGGTTGTGGATGTGCAAGTGGATGTAGACCTTATGCTTTAATTTTAAAAACTTGTGCTTTGCTTGACAAAGAGTGTTAGTTATTCGATGCTTAATTGATTGATTTATTCTTATTGATTGCTTGATTAACAATTGATAGGATAGTAAACTGAAATTGAATTTGAAAAGGTTAATTTTAGTTGGATGAAGCTAGAATAATGTGAAGAAATTAATATAGAAATATATAATTATCTCACATAACCCAAAAGAATTTGTGCATGAAACGTTGTTCTTAGATTCAGTTGTGCATAGGAATATGTTTCATTGAGTCATAGAATATATAAACATTGTAGATTCGGAAGAATCCTTTGTAATTTTTGCAATTCGAGTGACTGGTGCACTTTGCCACAGCATTGCTACAGCAACACTGCAGCAACGCAGTTTGTCTACATCACTTGTTACATTCGCAATCCTAACTGATTTATCTACTTGCGATTCTTGATATCCTTCTCGTTAAACTTTGTTTCAGTATTTTCACTCTTGTCTTCTCGTATTATTTATTTTATTTTAATAAACAAAAACACCAAATATTGATTTTAATAGTTAATTTTTACGATATTTTCTAGTATTTCAATCTCCGTGGGAACGATCTTTCTTATCATTATATTACTTGTTTGCGACACATGCACTTGCGTAAAATCATATACAGCATTTTGAGCAACAAGTTTTTGGCACCGTTGTTGGGGATTGGCAATGTTAGAATATCTCCTTTGTGTCTTTTGTATGAGCAGATTTTGCGACAAGGATATCTTACCCTCTGATCTTGAAATTGAACGTACTTTCAGACTAAGAAGGAGAGAACAACAAGATTTCGTTCAAATTGAAGAGATGGCACAAGCAGGGGATGAAAACAATGGCCATGAACAGAATTTAAACAACGTAATCAATGTGATACCTCCAATGGATGATAGGGTCAGAGCTTTGAATGAATATGCATTGCCTATGCTAGAAGGGTTGAATCCAAGCATCACAAGACCAAATATTCAAGCAACTCACTTTGAGTTAAAACCGATGATGTTTCAAATGCTACAAACAGTTGGGCAATTCAGTGGGTTTACCTACGAAAGATCCTCATCTACATCTCAGGTTATTTATTGAAGTCAGTGATTCATTTAAATGGACAGGGGTAACCGAGGAAGCATTTAGGCTCAAATTACTTCCTTATTCCTTAAGAGATCGTGCTAGAGCATGGAACTCCCTGCCACCTGATTTTATTGCAACTTGGAATGATTTAGCTGAGAAATTTTTGATGAAATTGTTCCCACCAACAAAGAATGCTAAATTGAGGAATGACATCACCTCCTATCAACAATTGGATGGAGAATCTCTATATGAAGCTTGGAAAAGGTTTAAAGAATTGTTAAGGAAATGTCCTAACCATGGTATACCTCATTGGATCCAAATGGAAACTTTCTACAATGGTCTCAATGCTCAAACAAGAACTATTGTTGATGCATCTGCTAATGGAGCTCGTTTAGCCAAGTCTTACAATGAAGCCTATGATCTACTTGAGAGGATGGCTAGCAATAATTACCAATGGCCAATGGACAGAGTGTGCATGAGATTAATGATGTTACGGCACTTACAGCTCAAGTTTCATCCTTGGTTAATCTGTTGAAGAATCAGCATGTGATAGCAAATGTGAATTCAATCCAAGATTCAAGAATTTCATGTGTCTACTGTTCAGGGTCTCATGTGTTTGATAACTGTCCTTCAAATCCTAAATCAGCTTGTTTTGTGAGTAATGTCAACATGAACCACAATCCGTACTCCAACACATATAACCCAGGATGGAGGCAACACCCAAATTTCTCTTGGAACAATCAAGGTAGTGGTCAAACTAACCATACCATGTCTAACCGACCTACATACCCACCAGGTTTTCAACAACAGCCACAAAGAAACCAACCGAATGAACCAACTAGTTCGTTGGAATCTCTACTCAAAGAATACATGGCTAAGAATGATGTAATCCTCCAAAGTCAAGCTGCTTCAATGAGAAATCTAGAAAATCAAGTGGGACAGCTAGCTAATCAACTAAGGAACCGTCCACAAGGTGCACTTCCAAGTGATACCGAAATTCCAATGAGAGAAAGAAAGGAGTTTTGCACAGCCATTACTCTAAGGAGTGGATAAGAATTAGAGGGACCAAGTAGGCAGAAATAAGTCAAAAGGAGAGCACTTTAGCCCAAGATAAGGAGGAAAAAGAGCAAGACAAATCTGAACCAGTTTTGAAAAACTCAAAAAATTATGGTACCCAAAATGCTACAGCATTGCTGCAGCAAAGTTCCCAGCAGCACAGACCACCTCCATCATTCCCTCAAAGATTTCAGAAATAGCAGCAAGACCTTCAATTTAGGAAATTTTTGGATGTTCTTAAGCAACTTCATATCAACATTTCATTGGTGGAAGCCTTGGAACAAATGCCAAATTATGTCAAATTCATGAAAGACATCCTGATCAAAAAGAGACGATTTGGCGAATTTGAGACAGTTGCCTTAACAAGTGAAAATAGTGCTATGTTATAGAACAAACTTCCTCCTAAGCTCAAGGATCCTGGGAGTTTCACAATTCCATGCTCTATAAGTAATCAATATTTTGGCAAGGCTTTATGTGATTTGGGAGCAAGTATCAATTTGATGCATTTGTCAATTTTTAAGAAGCTGGGGATTGGTGAAGCATAGCCTACTACAGTCTCTTTACAATTAGTAGATCGATCCATTGCTCATCCTGAAGGAAAAATTGAAGATTTCTTGGTGAAAGTGGACAAATTCATCTTCCCAGTGGATTTTATTATACTTGACTATGAAGAGGACAAAGGCGTGCCTATTATTTTGGGAAGACCATTTTTAGCTACAGGCCGAACTTTGATTGACGTTCAAAAAGGAGAATTAAATATGAGAGTTCAAGATGAACAAGTCACTTTCAATGTGTTTAAAACCATGAAATTTCCCAATAATGTTGAAGAGTGCTCATCCATCTCAGTTGTGGATTCTGTGGTATCTAAAGAACCTGAAAAATGTAGCTATAATGATTCTCTAAAAATTTTATCGCAATATGATCCAATTATGAAGAGGAAGATGAGGAGAAATTACCTTGGTTGGAAGCAGATTTTAATACATACAAAATGGAAAATAAATTTCAAATCCTAGACTTGTCATCTCAGGATTTCAATCTTCCTAAATCTTTAGTTGATGTGCCACCAGATTCAAATTTCCATCCAAAGAAGAAATTTTTCCACAATATGAAGTTCTACTGTTGGGATAGGCCATTCTTGTTCAAACAATATGTAGACCAAAAGATTAGAAGGTGCATTCCCGAAGATGAGATGGTGAATATTTTACAACAATGTCATTCCTATTAAGAAATTAGAAGGATCTTAAAGAAAACTTTTGGTTTAAACCACAAATATTGGAAAAGTTGGTCCAAGAGAAAATTTCAAGTTAATGGCAAACGCATCAAACACTATTGGGCAGGAAGTATTGACCGGGAGTATTCCTCCATTTCACTCACAGAACCATAAATACAAGCAAAGTCGTGCTGTCGACTTTAACATAAGCGCTCATGGGAGGCAACCCATGTTTCTTAATTTTCCTTCATTTTTTATTTATTTATGAATTTTAGTTTAGTTTAGTTATTTGAATTACATTGTTTAGAAATTTAATGTTTGCATTTTCAGGTCATCCCTGGGAGTGTGAACAAGAGAAAAGCAAAGCAAAACCAATAAAAAATATTTTCTCAAAGTGTAAAAAAACTAGAAAATTTTGCTGCAGCAAAAGCAAAGTTCTACACTGTTCTTCTTTGAGCAAAGTTCTACGTTGGTTGGGCTTATTTTCAATGCTTCAGTTTTGTTTGTATTGGGCTTCAATGGAGATTTAAGTATGGGGGAGTTAAGAGGCAGTGAGAAAATGGAAATAGGCCCATGAAAAAGTAACTATCATATACAAAAAAAAGGGGGAATGTTGTTCGAGTGAAATAGCCCATAAAAGCCCACTCACATTTACCCTACACTCTCGCCCTCCCTCTCTTTCTCTTACCCGAGCACCCTCAAGTATCCAAGCCACCCCGAACCACTAGCCCCTCGCCGAGCAACCCTCTTAACGCAATCGTTCACTGCGACTTTCTTCCCATTGAACGCCACCACCTCTACAACCCAGCACCGCCAATCCTTCGTCAACAACCCGAACATCTTAGAAATTTCCTCTCATCTTGGCACCGAGCATCCCACCACTAGTCTCACCGAGCACCCACGAAAACCTCTACCCATGACTTATCACTTCACCACTACCCAACCTCAAGCACCTTTCACGCCACCCACCTACTCTTTGCCGAGCCACACAAACCAACAATTGGGTGGTATTCTTTTCATCAGTTTGCAATATTGGTTCATATTCACCAATTTGCTCATTCACGCATTCAACTTTTGCTGAGAAGTGCCTCCCAATTCAATTGCACACCAATGCTACAGTAACATGGCAGTCTCTTTACTTTGTCATTTTTCTATTTCTGCCTTTTTGTTTGTTGTCTGCTCTGTTTAGTATGAGCACTGAGGACAGTGCTTATCTTGAGTTTGGGGGAGGGAAACTATTTGTTTACTGTGTTGAATTGTGAAATTGATGAAATTTATCTGGTTAGTATGCTGAATTCTGATTTTATGATGCGCAATCTGCTATGTTTTTATGATGAATTGCAAATTTTATGTTGTTATCTTGGCTCTAAAAAGAAACTAACTTGTCAATTTGTCAGAAGAGATATCTTGCTTTATGAGAAGAATTGATTTAATTATGTGTTAGTTGAAAAATGTTGAGAACTTATTTTCTAACATACACCCACAACTCATATACACTGTCAACTTGTTTGTTTGTTTGATATAAACTTTGAATAAGGGTAGTTTATGGGAGAGTTTAAGCTTCTAGAATTGGTTTGGAGAGTTTCTCAAGGCAAAATTTTAGAAAGTTCACTAGCCAATGAAATGATTTAGGCCTTCTTTGGATTCGATTGTGCTTTTCATGCTAACCTTGATTAAGAATATATTCCCTTTATACACCTAATTTGAGCCATGAATGATCAAAATCCTTTTTTTTTAACACCCATATCATAACTTTACCTTTCTTTATTTGCATATCCTTTGATCTTTACCTCATAAGTGCATTACTATTTCTATGAATTTTTGTTAGAAGGGATGATGCCTCTTGGGAGAAAGGAAATTATGGTGTTGAAAATGGTTTTTATTATGATGAGAACCACTCTTGCTTGATTATATTGAGATCGATTTTGATTTCAAAAATAAAATAAAATTTGGAAACACCTTTGCTACAGCAAAACAGATTTATGCAAAAAAGAAGTACAAGAAAATTGAAGAAAAGTTTGGAGGTGTCAATGTAAATAAACAAAGGGGGTGTCAATTTAAATAAACAAAGAGTCCAAAAGTGTTCTTGAATAGTGTTTGTGCTTGTGGAATATGAAGCCTAAATATGACCTTCACCTTACCTTTACCTTAGTCTTACATTTCAAGCTTTATTAAGTCCTTTTGATCTTTGATTAGTGAATATCTACATTAGTGGAGAGGGATTCAAAAGACCAACATATGGAGGTATGATTTTAAGCTTAAGGAACATAAATTACCTGAGTTTGGGGGAAGTATCAAATTACGAATTATGAGACATCACACACACACATGGGGTTATTTTGGAATGAGTTTGAGATATTGAAACTAACATTTGAGAAAAATTAATTTGGATCATGAATTTGATATTACCTTTTTCTCATTTTGAAACAAGTTTGGTTTATTTATTAGTTGACAACTTTGTTTTTAGCTTGGGTTGAAACCCTTGTTTTCACTTACCACTTGCCAATCATCATAGAATTTATTACTTGAGGACAAGCAAGATGCTAAGTTTGGAGGAGTTGATAACTCTAATTTATTAGAGTATTATTAGCTTTTATTCATAAATACTTGCTAGTTCATTTGAGAATGTGTGCACATTATAATCATTTATACAATATTTGTGAAATTTGTGGATTTAAGTAAACTCTTTGATAATAAATCCAAAATATTCATGAAATTCGTTAGAAAGAGTTATATTTTGATGTCCACTCATTAGATTTTCATTGCCTTTGCAGGAGATAAAAAAAACAACAAAAAAAATGCAAGAATCCAGCTTTCCTGCAACTTTGCCACAGCATTGCTGCAGCAAAATTACACCAGAAAAACAGCGTACAAAATAGAAGTTGATCTGGAAATAAATATTAAAAGCTGATTTTGACTTTCAAAATAAAGGACAATATTGGACACTCATTAACTCACCTTTTTAGGGATAATTTTGGAAGTCAATACAAAAAGAAATTATCTCCAATTAAACCTAGGGTTTAATATGTACAGAGGGCCTAATTTACATAACAGACAGTGCGGCAGAAAATAGAAAACAGATCTGGGCAGCAAAACTGGACAGAACAGAGCAGAATTTCAGGAGCAGAGAAGAAGAGGAAATTTGGGCAATTCGACAAAGGAAGAATAGAGCATCAAGGGGGATCTGGAAAGAGATCAATTGAAGGCTTGATTTGCAAGGATAATCATTGAAGAAAGCAAGAGAAAATTAGAGATTTAGAACCCAATTTATTGAGATTTAATCAAAGGGAGTTTTATTAATTTATTCCTTTTTCTATTACTCTTTTATTGTTTTTCACATTTCTATAACTCTATGGATCTAATGTTGAATATGAATGATTTGATGTTTAATTTCATAAATATGCTTGGCTAAATTTTCATTCAGTTAGGGTTGTGGATGTGCAAGTGTATGTAGACCTTATGCTTTAATTTTAAAAACTTGTGCTTTGCTTGACAAAGAGTGTTAGTTATTCGATGCTTAATTGATTGATTTATTCTTATTGATTGCTTGATTAACAATTGATAGGATAGTAAACTGAAATTGAATCTGAAAAGGTTAATTTTAGTTGGATGAAGCTAGAATAATGTGAAGAAATTAATATAGGAATATATAATTATCTCACATAACCCAAAAGAATTTGTGCATGAAACGTTGTTCTTAGATTCAGTTGTGCATAGGAATATGTTTCATTGAGTCATAGAATATATAAACATTGTAGATTCAGAAGAATCCTTTGTAATTTTCGCAATTCGAGTTACTGGTGCACTTTGCCACATCATTGCTACAACAACGTTGCAGCAACACAGTTTGTCTACATCACTTGTCACATTCACAATCCTAACTGATTTATCTACTTGCGATTCTTGATATCGTTCTCGTTAAACTTTGTTTCAGTATTTTCACTCTTGTCCTCTCGTGCTATTTATTTTATTTTAATAAATAAAAACACCAAATATTGATTTTAATAGTTAATTTTTACGATATTTTCTAGTATTTAAATATCCGTGGGAATGATCTTTCTTATCATTTTATTACTTGTTTGCGACATGTGCACTTGCATAAAATCATATATAACATTTTGAGCAACAAGCATTTCCTAATGCATTGCATGGTTATTGTGCATTTCACATGGAAATGAATTTAAACCACAAATTTAAGAACCCTAACATAATACCTTTGTTCAGATGTTGCTCAAGGGCATATACAAAGCGTAAATTTGACAAGTACATGGGAGATTTGAGAAAGATCGATCATTTGATAGAAAAGTACTTATTAGATGCAGGTAAAGAGAAGTGGTTAAGATATCATTTCCCATGAAATAGATACGGGATAATGACCACAAAATAGTTCAAAATCATTTAATAATGTCATGAAATCTGCTTGTGAATTGCCCATAACCATACTTGCTGAGTATTACCGTAGCAAAATATAGCAGTGGTTTTGGAACGTAGGGAGGTTGGGATGAAATGGGGAACTTGATTCCTTACCGATGAGGTTGAATCAATATGCGTGCAAATCACATTAAGTCCTTAAGGTACAGGATTTTCAGAATTAATGCACATGTTTTTCAAGTAATTGATTTGTCCACCACATCAAGTTACTATATGTTTATCTATTTTCATTTAAAATAATGTAGATATGTGTAATCTAAGTCATTTTTCTGTTATATTATGTAGAAAGTGCCCTTGTTATTTATATGAAATTAGGTTATACATGGTGACCACAGTGACGATGTTGATCTATTCAACAAAAGTTGTAGTTGTAGGGAGTTTGATGTTCACAAGATCCCATGTTGTCATGCCATCGTAGCCTCCCAATTTCAAGATGTTGATGTCCATTCCTTTGTTGACCAGTTATACACCATAAATTGTTATATTATCGCATATGTAGAGTCCATATTTCTGACAACTGACAATGGTGAGTGAGACATTCCACCTGAGATAATGGAGCTAGTTGAACTTCCTCCCTACACCAAAAAAAGTTTGGCAGACCATGATCGTGACGCATACGTTCACTTGGGGAAGTAATTAAAAAGGTCATATTATGTAGTAGGTGTGGAAAGAGTGGTCATAACATAAGGACTTGTAATGTATTTCTTCAGATGATTGTAAAACCTTCGCTGTCTTCTCATCCTTGAACATACAAGACTTTTTTTTGGGTATTGTGCGAAGTGTACAATAAGCCATATGGAATAGAAGTATGTTCAGATGTTACACTTATGTATATTTTTATTCATCCTTCAATTATAAGATTTGTTGTTTCAGACTTTTGTATTAATTCAATATTTACCAAGATAAGGAACTTTTATGTGTTATAATTATACACATATGTTAATTTTGTATTTCGGTATATTTTGGTATATTTTTGTTCAAATTTTATGAACTGAATCAAAATATAGTGAAATAAACCGAAAATATTCCACAAATAGTCCCATTCGGTTTATTTTCGTATATTTTGGTAACACTAGAATCAAGTTTTATGTCTTAGTGTGTTAAAATATATCATAATATATCAATATATACTAATTGATTTACTGAAATATACCAAAATATATTAAAATGTAACAAAATGTATCGAAATGTGACAGAAATATACCGAAACATACCTAATTGTCACATTGGGTATATTTTGTTAAGTATACTGAATATATATTTGGTATACTGAAATATAACAAAATATACCGAAATATAACAAAAATATACCTAATTGTCATATTGGGTATATTTGGGTAACTATACTGAATATATCTTTGGTATACTGAAATATAACAAAATATACTAAAATTTGACAAAAATATACTGAAATATACCAACATATATCAAATTTACCATTGTTTTATTACTGCTATGGTGAGTCACAACAATAAATACCAAAACTGATGCTACCGAATGGGAGACAAATGAAATCTGCTAGAGCATTATCAGTAAACAAATGAGAACCAAAAAGGCTTTACATTGCATAAGTTTACAAATGTACTAAAATATACAAACTACACAAAAGAACAATGGGAGACAGATCTATGTGCTATATGTAAGTGTTTAATAGTGAATATACATCAGTTTCCATCAGTGCCTTTATTTATATTATAATGTAATCACTGTTTGTTCATAACACAATTTCTTCCAAAGAATCCAATCGTCTCATCCTTGATTTCAGTCAAGGGCTTATCGTTAACCATGTACTCGATGAACTTCAATGTGTAAATTCCATAGTCTCCTCTGTGTAAAACATGTCAAAGAAAATATATTATTTATTTACTAAATATCATAATTAATTAAATCAATATATCTTATATCTTACTAAAACAAGTAAATATACTTACACTTCAACTTGTTGTGGAACATTTATCGCGTTACGATAAATAGGCCAGTGATCATTGATTTCATATCCACATACGTCCACGTTTTTAATTATGTTAGGGATCATTACACATAAGTTTTGAAACATTTTCTTAAGAGTTTCATCCCTTCTGTGTTTCGGAAGTGAATCATAGACATAAACATGTTGTTGTCTTATATGAAAGCCTAATTCGATCCAATGACCCTTTTCCAATAAAATTCTATATATGTTGTCCACCCGAGTCCATGGCTTACCAAAATTAGGGTGTACACCTGTTTGAAAACAATAAAATAATAATAAATTAATACATATTTTGGACAATATATTTGCTATCGTGAATGACAACATAATACTCCCTACCTATACGCCTCCCTCATTATCATTAAAATACTACAAATATTACTAAATACAAAGACTTAAGCATATTGTTACTAAGTTTCACCTGTAACATAGTTCAACCACTTCTTGTTTGAATTCCAAAATTTAAATTGGTCGTATTTTTTCAATTTTCTCTATTCACTTGCACTTGACTCCATGTATGCCTACATTTTTATATTAAATAATGCAAATAGTTAATAAATTTAGTAATTCCAAAATTTACTAAAACAAGTTTGCATTTCTTAAGGGAACACAAGTTGGTTGTTACTAAGAATGTTGAGTCTAATGTTGTCCAATTATTCTGAGGGAACAATTGCGGGTGAATTTTCTCTTTCTTTCTCAACAACCATAGTCCACAATCTATGTGCTGTATAAATTTATTACGAATATAGTGATTACCAAAAAATACAATATTGTTGTTAGTTTATAAGAATATTATAAGTTTAATAACAAACTTAAATATATTAAGTTATATACCATACCAAAATACTTACCTCTTTTAGTAAGGATGAATAGGGTTTGAAAAGACGATGAAACCAGGAAGAATTGGCCATCCCCTTACTTGGGCATCCAACATTAACATTTTTTCTAAATTATAACACAATCATAAATCAATGAAAAGTAATGCCAGTCATATATTATCAACAAATTTTAATAAAATGTAATTTAGTGCAGGATATACGTACTGATTGTTAGAGAAATTCTTGTATAGCCACTCCAAGAAGAATCTATATCTAGCATCATTGAAGTTTCTCATAGGGTTATAACAACTTGACAACTGTCCTTCATCACACTTTTCAGAAGTAATTGACACAGAAGATTTCTTCTTGGGATGCACATATGGAGATTTGAGGGAGGGACCAAGCTTTCGCTTCCTTCGAGTGTAACATGATACCTGTGGATTGGATATTTGAGTGGACCTATTGCCCTTGGATGCTAACAATCCTAATCGCATTGACAATGGACCAGTCATAATTAGGGCTTTCTCCAATATCTCTTCCAGAGTAGACAACACCACATCTGTCAATCTCTCCTCTACTCTTATGACATCAACTGGTTGTTTATCAAGGGTAACCTCAGGGGGACACTGTTTGCTAACACCCACAAATGTTTCTTCACTTATAATATTCGGCATGGAAATTTCCTCACCAATAGTTTCTGGAAACACTATTATATCTTTGCCTTTATAAGGTGCCAATTGTGGCTCTTCATCCATGGGCATCCCCTCTTCTTCATCCACATCATTAAATGATGTTCGAACTTTTCATCTGTCAAACTGTGGGACACTTTTAACTCTAGACGATTTCATTTCAGTTTTCCTTGAATGGTCCCCTGTTGAAGCTGTTTGTTATTATCGTAATAACTTTTTCAAAGCATCTTTTATCCACATTTGGTTGTCTTTTATTATAACCACCTCCTTCCTCAAATCTTTCAACTCTTATAAGACCTAAAAGATGTTAATCATGTAGACGTTAGGTTGGCAAAATTTTTGGAATGAAGAATTAATAAGGCATAGTATTATACCTCCAAAAAGGAAGTTGGTGTATGAGATGAACCTTCATCTTTTTGGACCTCGGGCGTAGGGTCACTGTTATCATCCATGCGACCAAATGGATGATGATGTTCATCGCTTATCGTACGCAATTCATCATCACTTCCACCAACTCTTACATTAGGTACACCCCTAAGTCGTTGACTTGCATTTTGTGCCGAAATGTAGTAAGGACTTTGTCTCTCCTCTTCATTAGGAGTTAGTGTCTTCAGCATATAAAACTATAAAATGGTACAATGAAGATTTAAAAATATAGATACATTATAAAATTTAAGTTCTGAAACAATCATTAATAACAAGATATAAATGCAATCAACTTACATCATTCTGTTGGAAGATTCTCTAGTTCAAGTCCCAGAACTTTAAAAGTTGTCCCTTAGTTTGGTTCTTCGAACGTAGTATCTTGGGCAATGCAACAAGAGATCTATTGATGACTACATCATTTATACCCACCTGTATGGCTTCATAGGTCCAAACTTGTAATGCCCAACTAAAACCGTAGACATTATATGTGGTTGAATGTTTTTTGCTTTCTTCACACTCGACACTCTCAAGTTTGCCAAGATCACCCTTGGGGTCAATTTTTTGTGGCTCATCACTACACTCTATTGTCTTAGAGTGTGATTTGGGTTTTCTATCAACCTTATTGAATATAACACTTTTGCATCTTTTTACTGTAAAATATAAACAATCTTACCCCATGGGTAGATATTAAATTTTTGGAAGTTCTCTACCACCTCTAAGTAATCATCATTAATGGCCTTTTGATTATTATATGCCAAAAGAATCATTTTCAGTGTGTATATGAGGACCAACCTCAACACATCGTCAGTATCGGTGGAAATTGGAAGGTTAAGTAATACCATTTCCAGCTTGCCTTTCCTCAACCGACCAGTTCGCGGTGGACATTCTTCCTCACTGCTAAACATTAAACCAGTTATTAAACTAAATTCTTCATAAAAGGGACTAAAATATAATGAATTGAACTTGAATATACTGAAATTTGAAAAAAAAAGTGAAATCTAAGGGAAATATGTTGAAATATACCAAAATATATCAATACAATCTATGCAGCAGAATTTAACCCACAAACACAGAGAAATATGTACAATACAATATATATCAATTAATTATAAATACATGCTACTAATAATTCAAAAATATTAACATTGGTTTTAGGAATAATTTTAATGCTGATTGTTCCAGTAAAGGAATTGCAAACGGAATATGGTTCCATCGTTTATTTAAGTCAGCAACCAAGTTGTTTAGCTCAGTATGTTTTACTTTCTTGTATATCTAAAATTCTTTATTATTATGAACACTAAAATTTTGTATAATCATATACTTTCAGCATATTGATTGCAGTTTATGGTTATTGAGGAAGAAATTATTTCTTTTTTCTCAAAAATTTCGTCTTCAATGATGGTCAACAATGGATTGCTATTTCTTGGTAAGATTTATAATCATTACATAAATTAACCTAGTTTTCATGCTTTAAATATTGTACCTTCTGTTTTGATTTGCTTTATTCCAAAACATTGAACTGAATTTACATTTCATATATTATGTGAAAAAATTATTGTCAAATTTTCATACTAATAATTATAATAATTGTATGATGATCTATACTTTCATTGTGAATTATCTTTATGTACCAAACATCAAGCATATGGTCAACTTATGTGTTATACACCAAAGAGCGTGTTCATTTATACAACGTTTTGTCACATCCTTTCTATTAATCTCATGTGTAAGCCAATTACATATTCATAATTGTTTATACAACCTCGTGTACTGGGTCATTTTGATGATTGGAGTAAGGCACAAGCTATTCAAAAATCTTACGATTGGTTCTTAGATCGAATGTTAATGAACTATGTTTTGGGATCAATAACCCAATTTGGGAAGGCTTGGTATGAGTTAGATATTCTATACTGGATTGTTTCTTTTAATGATCATTGGATTGCTTTAGAATTCGACCTTCTTCACCAAGAAATTCATGTCTATGACTCTCTTCCAAAACATATTCGAGATGCACCATTAAAGAAACATATGTCCAGTATATGTTCAATGTTTCTAGATTTTATTGGACAATGTGGGGTTTATGAAAGTAATCATTATGGCACACAATTTAAATTGAAAAAAATCATGGAAGGTGTTTCGTAACGCAAGGGAGAAAGTTCCTGTACAAGAACTATCGTAAGTACACCTTATGAAGTTCTTTTGAGTTTTCATTTCAAATAATTTAAGTTATATTTACATTAATTGTAATTTTTTTGTAGTGGAGATTGTGGTATTTATTCATTGAAGATTGTTAAATATCTGGCTACATGCAAGTCCATTTGAAATATTAAAGAAGAAGATATAATTTTGTATAGGAAAAAATTGTGCTATGAGTTATTTTATTTGGTAAACAATGAATTACTTATATAGACTGTTTATGTAATAACAAAGTATTAATAGAGTACATAATTTGTTTTAAGACATATAATGTTTATGCACCTTACTATACACGTGAATTTGAATGAAAAATTATCGGTATTATAAAATACCTTCTGACTATTATTATGATTGTTGTTAACAAAGGATACCATAACTAGTGTCCTTACAGCAAGAGGACATGTACATATTATAATCGAACTAAATTTTTTTTGCCATATATATGAGTTCACTTTCCTATTTATAAATTGAATTTACACCCTTTAATTTGTAAATATCATTATTACAAATAATAATTCAAAAATAATAGGGCGTGGAGCTTTCAACAATCATTAATCTATGATTCTACTCTCACTTTGTATGTTTAAATTTTAGTTATGTTGGGATGCTTATGTGTCAATCTGTAGATATGAATGCATTTCATTTATTATACTACCTTTGGTGATATGGCCATAGATTGTAATGATTATTCAGCCCAACAATAAATGAATAAATTAATATTTTGGAAGATATTAGTCACCTGTCAATCATATCAACGTATCACTATTGAATAATGTTAGATTTTGTAAAATTTTACACATGATAATCAATATTCTCTCAAATTTGCAAAGCAAACACTTAGTATACAAGTAGGAGTGTACTGAATAAGTACTTGCATTAAATGAGTTTGTGTTTTGTCCATCAAATTGAAGTAACTTCTAGCAGATCATCATAAAAGAAGCTTTAAATGGTTGAAAGAAGTCCAAGGGATATGAATTTATAACAGATCACCAGATATTTTATAATAGCTATTTCATAGTTGAAGAGAAGGGTTCAAGTGTTATCTATTTTAGGACAAATTTGTCTTAAACATGAATCCAGGTTTACAAAAACAAGATCATCCTACCATCAGAAGTGAGGTATGTAAATGTATTTTTTTTTCTTCATATTTATGTTCCTAAAATGCATGGATAACCATAGCAATATTGACATGTTGGTAAAAATAACATATGAAAATGATTTTTTTTAGTCTTATCTGTTATGGCCAATACCATATTGGGTAATATAAGCTACTATGATTGTTGTATATACTAACTGCATATATATTAGAGATTTACACAGGATAATATTAATTTAACATTGAGTATAGGAATGGTAATTTATTGTAGACAATGCAAAAAAAAAATTGTTAATCATATTACATCTGTTTCATATTTTAACAGGAAATTAGGTTGATGTCATTGATTGATCAAACGAGAAATTATTGGGCTTTATCAGATAACTTTATTCATCAATTGGACCACTTTGACTGTCCAATGGTACCTATCTATTCTGCTTCTAAGCAATTGGAAAAAGCAAAAAAGTTTATTACACCTTACATATACATTCCTTTAGAAGTTATGATATATGATGGGATTGATGACTCTCAGTTTCTAAAATCATTGGAGATTATAATCTAATTTGATTCAGTTCCAAACAATGAGATTATGCATTAGAGAAGTTTTGTCACTAATTGGCACACCTCAGTCAAGAGGATTCGACATATCCTAAAGAAGCAATATCGAGTACTTCACAGAAAAGAATTTGATAACATATCATATTGACTTATTGAAGGAAAATATAACAGAATTTGATAATGCAATAGATAGGGTATATTAGTTGTTTTAATTCTTGCATCTTAATGCACTTCCATATGAAAATCATCTAGTGGTTGATAATACTTTGATAGCAATTAATGAAAGACTTAATGAAAGTCAAATGATATGTACCTTCCTTGTTCTATTGAAGATAAAGTTATAAAAGAAAGGTCACGTATAATTTCATTAAGAAGATAGCACTATGACAATGAGAAGGAGCTTGAACAGTTTGAATATGATTGGTTCAGGATAAGAGACACTTTAGAGCACAAAATATTTACCCATTAGGAGGCATGTCATATATTTTAGTAAATACCATATTATTATGAACATGAATTCATTATTAACCTATTTTTCTTTTTACAAATATTATATATTACTTTATAATTTCATATTATAATGCAATTTTAGTTCTGATTTTATAGGATTGTTTTCACCATATTTCAACCAGACAAGGAACTATATATATGGTATATATAGTTGTTGCCATATATTTTGTATGACTTATGTTAGTGGAAATACATATGTTAGTATATTTTGATCTAAATGTAGTGGACAAATATATATTTTGCTCTTTATGTAGTTCCCATGTATTATATATTATGGCATATATTTGATCTAAATGTAGCCTTATGAATGGTATTTCCTATTTGATTTTATTATGTTAGTTATGATACTTTAATTATTACTTAGCTGCCCAATTTTTAAAATTTAAACCTTCCTTATAATGAAGGAAAAATAAATTACAAAATGATTGTTTTCTGCCGCGGCACATTATTTTCTATGCCCCGGCTCAATGGCATTTTGATGAAATGTAATTTTCACCCGAGAGCCTTATGTCGTAGCCTTTTTTAATACCTCGCCGCAACATTGCCAATTGTTTTTAAATTCACTTCCATATAGTTTGACGAGAATTCGGCATAAATAGCAAGGATTGTGAATGGAAATTAGTATTTCCATAACTAGCAAAATCAGTAACAAAACTGTGCGTTTTTGTTACCCATATTTTATGTAGATTACATTAATACCCTTTAGGTCTAACAAACAACTACAAAACAAACCAGAAAACAGATCTGCCGCGCTATTATGCTTTCACCATCGCTCCTTTTTGCGTGATATACAGAATCAACAGAATCAGCATATAAAAAAGTTTGATTTTCACACGATACTGTATCGCAACATAAGATTGATTTCGCAAACAAGAAGTAAATCAGATTCTACAATTCTTGGAGGAATTATGAACCAAAATCTTGAAGAGATATCATCAACTAGTAAGATTCATCGACTTCCTATTCATTAATCTTGTTACAGGAATTACTTTTGCATGCGTAACAAGTAATTCTGATTGTAGGAATGCATATATTTTGTATATGTAAATCATTCAATAAACTTGTCCTACCAATACCTTCCTGTGTTAATCGTATATCAGAAATCTTCATTACAAACTGAATTACATACTTGTGAAACCTGTTCTAACAGGTTTCATATAAAAAAGTATGTAAATTAAACAATGTTTCATAACAGGTTTCACAAGTATGTAAAATAAACTCTGGTTTAATAAGTATGTAAAATCAGTTTACATACTATGTAAACTCTCGTTGACAGAATGTACCTAGTATTGTAACCTGTTGCAACAGTTTACATATTGTTACATATTGTAACAGATTATTTTTAAATGTACATAGTATTGTAACATACTATGTATGTACATAGTATTGTAACATAATATTTTTGAAACCTGTTGCAACAGTTTTACATATTGTAACAGTGTCTACATAGTATGTACATTCTGTTTACATACTAGGTAAGCCATAGTATGTATAGTCAATAATAGTATGTACATTGTTACATACTAGGTAAGCCATATTATGTACACTCTGTTTTACACACTATATAAATCAATGAGTTTATATAGTATGTAAATCAGTTTACATACTATGTAAACTCTGTTAAATAAGTATGTAAACTGATGTACATAGTATGTAACTCAGTTTACATACTATGTAAACTCTGTTAAATGAGTATGTAAATTGATGTACTCTGTTAAATGAGTATGTAAATTGATGTACATAGTATGTATAACAGTTTTCATACTATAAACAGAATTTACATAGAAGAGAACTTAATACCAACTGTTGCAAAATTTTTACATAGTATAATTTACATATTATTGAATGAATCATATATGCAACAGTTTTAAATAGTTTTACATACCTGTTTTGTACTTATCATTGTAGTATATTACAGGTGACCTAAAGTTTGGAACACTACTTATGCATAGTGGGAAATATTTGAAAATGGAGAGGATATCTATGTAAATGGCATTCCAAAGGGAATATGTATAAGAAAAGATGTGACCATGCTGCAATTGAAAGAAGAAATATGTTTTGCTTTACATTATGAAGGAGATATCAACATTAAAATGAAGTGTAAAAGTGTTCATATTGCTTTAACCATAGTGGATGATAGGGATGTGGAATACTTCCTGAAAGTTAATGTAGGCCAACAGTCTGAGGAATATAACAAATTGTATGTAGTACATACAGAAAAGCAACCATCCCAACTTTTGATAAGTCAGACTTCAAGTGCAAAAATTTTAACTGCAGATTCAGATACAGAAACTGAAACTGACTCGACAACAAATTCAGAAGATGATGAAGGCTTATATATTGGAAAAGTGTATACGAGTAAGGAAGAACTGAAGTTATATGTTTCGACATTAGCCATAAATAGAAGATTTCATTACAAAGTTAGCAATTCCAATAAGAAAACCATAAGAATGAAATGCAAGGATGATAGGTGTCAATGGAAGCTTGCAGCAAACAAAATTGGTGAATCTAATGCATTCAAGGTAACAACTTATGTTGAAGATCATACATGTTCACAAATTTATAAAGATCAGCGTGGAAAACATGCTACTTATAAATATGTAGCTGAAAACATCAAAGACATTTACATAGATACCAGCCGGCAATTAAGACCTAAGGATATCATTTCTGACATCAAGATCAAAACTGGTGTGCAAATCACATACAAGAGGGCAATTATGGGGAAAAGAGAAGCAATAAGAAATGTTAGGGGCGATCCAAAGAATTCCTACATGAAACTTCTAGGGTTCTTCTACAAGTTGGAAGAAGCTAACCAAGGTTCCTACACAGAGATAAAAACAAACGTTGACTCCAACTTCAAATACGGATTTATGGCTATAGGTGCATGCCTTAATGGGTTCATAAAATATATGAGACCTATAATAGTTGTTGATGGAACATTCCTAAAGGAAAAACAAGGGGGAGTATTACTTGTTGCTGTTACAAAAGATGGGAACAACCAGGTATGAGGTCATATTTTCAATTACATAGTATGTAAACCAGTTTTTATACTCATTCAATAATATGTATAACATTGTCTCTATGTATGTAAACTGATTTACATACTATGTAAACTGATTTACATACATAGAGACAATGTTTCACATGGTATGTAAACTGATTTACATAGTATGTAAACTGATTTACATAGTATGTAAATTGGTTTACATAGTATGTAAACTGATTTACATACTATGTAAACTGATTTACATACCATGTGAAACATTGTCTTTATTTATGTAAACGGGTTTACATAGTATGTAAACTGATTTACATACATAGAAACAGTGTTTCACATGGTATGTAAACTGATTTACATAGTATGTAAACTGATTTTCTAGTATGTAAATTGGTTTACATAATATGTAACATATTTTTCATACTATGTAAACTGATTTACATAGTATGTAAACTGATTTACATACTATGCAAACTTATTTACATACTATGTAAATAAATGTACATATTATGAGAACCAGTGTACATACTATGTAAACCCCTTTACATACTGTGTAAACTGATTTACATACTATGTTAATAAATGTACATATTATGAGAACCAGTGTACATACTATGTAAATCCCTTTACATACTGTGTAAACTGATTTACAAATGAAAATACTAATAGTTAAATATATTATGTAATGCAGATTTACCCCATTGCATTTGGAATAGTTGATGGGGAAACCACAAAAGCATGGAAATGGTTCTTCAGAAGACTAAAAATGCTTATTGGAGAAAGGGAAAAATTGGTCATAGTCTCAGACAGAAATCCAGCAATAAAATCAGCAATCAATATTGTATTTGAAAACAAGGCACACCATTGTTATTGCTACTATCATATGAAACAAAACCTTGTGACTAATTTCCATAACAAAGCAGTTAACAAATACTTCAAGCTAGCAGCTTATGCCTACAATGAAGATGAGTTCAACAAGAATGCAAATATGATATATGAGGCATCCAAAGGAGCAATGAAATACTTACTAAAAGCTAATTTGTCTGCATGGGCAAGGATCAAATGTCCAACACCAACAACAAGGTATGATTTCATGACATCAAACAATGCTGAACACGTAAATTCAGTTTTGAGACATGCTAGAGACACCCCTGTTACATACTTATTGGGAGAAGTACGAGATATGATACAAAACTGGTTTGCAAAAAGAAGAATAGCTGCAACAGGGATGGGGATACTTACAAAATGGGTAGAAGATAAGATTGCAAAAAGAAAAATCAAAGCAGAACAAATGCAAGTGGTTGACATTAGCAACAGTATATCACAAGTCAAAATAGGAAATGATAGTTACATTGTACAACTTGAAGCTAAAACATGTAGTTGTGGTAAGTTTCAAGCACTACAAATACCTTGCACACATGCAATTGCAACATGCATGATAAGGAAGCAACCAATAGAATCCATGTGCTCAATATACTACCACACAAGCATCTTGCAACTTGCTTATGAATCTCCAATATACCCAATAGAACACGAAAGCAAGTGGAACTTACCAACTTCAGTAAGAGATGTCTTAGTGTTGGCACCTATTATACAGACAAGTGATGGCATGTCGCAAGAAAAATCAATAGGAAGGTTAAAGAAAAAAAGAATGCCCTCACTTGGAGAGTTTCAAGAATTGAAAAAGGCTGCAAAAAGAAACAAGTCTACAAACACAATTAAAGAAATATAAGTCTTACCCTTTTGTATTTTAAGTCTTACTATTCCTCAACAATTATTACATACATTTTAAAACTATGTAATAAATTTTACATGATACAATTAATTCAATTTCTTCTTTCCGTGCTATTTTTTATATTGTTAATATTAAACAGTTTTATTATTACATATCAAACTAATAATTACGTATTCACATGGTATGTAACTATGTACATATTATGCATATTGTATGTAAACAGAGTGTACATACTATTTAAATTCATTTTAAAACTATGTTGCAACTGATTTACATACTATGTAATCAGTTTACATACTATGTACATTCATTTAAATAGTATGTAAACAGGTTTTACATAGTATGTAAATCAATTTACATACTATGTACATTCTCTCACAGAGTATGTAAATCAATGTACATAGTATGTAAATCAGTTTACATACTATGTACATTCTATTACAGAGTATGTAAATCAATTTACATAGTATGTAAATCAATTTACATACTACGTGCATTCTCTCACAGAGTATGTAAATTGGTTTTACATAGTATGTAAATCAGTTTACATACTCTGTACATTCTATTACAGAGTATGTAAATCAGTTTACATACTATGTGATAGGTTTACATGGTACGATGCCATCGGTTAACTTTGTTTGCATAGTTTATGAAAACATTGTAACCACTCAGTCGGTGAAAAAAATATGAATTAAAACTATCTATGGTGTATAGGCAAGTGATGGCATGTTGCAAGAAAAATCAATAAGAAGGTTAAGGAAGAAAAAGAATGCCCTGACTTGTTGAGTTTCAAGAATTGGAAAAGGTTTCCAAAAGAAAGAAGTCTACAAACATAATTAAAGACAAGTAAGTCTTACCCTTTTGTATTTTAGGTCTTACTCTTCCTCAACGATTATTACATACATTTTAAACTATGTAATAAATTTTACATGAAACAATTAATTCAATTTTTTCTTTCCGTGCTATTTTTTATATTGTTAATATTATTCAATTTATTATTACATATCAAACTAATAATTACGTATTCACATGGTATGTAAACTGATTTACATATTATGCACATAGTATGTAAACAGAGTGTACATACTATTTAAATTCATTTTAAATAGTATGTAAACAGATGTACGTAGTATGTAAATCAGTTTACATACTATGTACATTCTCTCACAGAGTATGTAATCTGATTTAAATAGTATGTAAATCAGTTTACATACTATGTACATTCTTTCACAGAGTATGTAAATCAATGTACATAGTATGTAAATCAGTTTACATACTATGTACATTCTATTACAGAGTATGTAAATCAATTTACATAGTATGTAAATCAGTTTACATACTACGTGCATTCTCTCACAGAGTATGTAAATTGGTTTTACATAGTATGTAAATCAGTTTACATACTCTGTACATTCTATTACAGAGTATGTAAATCAGTTTACATACTATGTAATAGGTTTACATGGTACGATGCCATCGGTTAACTTTGTTTGCAAAGTTTATGAAAACATTGTAACCACTCAGTCGGTGAAAAAAATATGAATTAAAACTATCTATGGTGTATAGGCAAGTGATGGCATGCTGCAAGAAAAATCAATAAGAAGGTTAAGGAAGAAAAAGAATGCCCTGACTTGTTGAGTTTCAAGAATTGGAAAAGGTTTCCAAAAGAAAGAAGTCTACAAACATAATTAAAGACAAGTAAGTCTTACCCTTTTGTATTTTAGGTCTTACTCTTCCTCAACGATTATTACATACATTTTAAACTATGTAATGAATTTTACATGAAACAATTAATTCAATTTCTTCTTTCCGTGCTATTTTTTATATTGTTAATATTAGTCAATTTTATTATTACATATCAAACTAATAATTACGTATTCACATGGTATGTAACTATTTACATATTATGTACATTGTATGTAAACAGAGTGTACATACTATTTAAATTCATTTTAAAACTATGTTGCAACAGGTTTACATACTATGTAATCAGTTTACATACTATGTACATTCAATTAAATAGTATGTAAACAGGTGTACATAGTATGTAAGTCAGTTTACATACTATGTACATTCTTTTCACAGAGTATGTAAATCAATGTACATAGTATGTAAGTCAGTTTACATACTATGTACATTCTTTTCACAGAGTATGTAAATCATTTTACATACTATGTACATTCTATTACATAGTATGTAAATCAGTTTACATATTATGTAAATCAGTTTACATAGTATGTAAATCAGTTTACATACTATGTAAATCAGTTTACATACTATGTGCATTCTCTCACAGAGTATGTAAATTGGTTTTACATAGTATGTAAATCAGTTTACATACAATGTAAATTCTCTCACAAAGTATGTAACAGGGTTTACATAGTATGTAAACTGATTTACATACTATGTAAACGGGTTTACATATATGTAAATGAATTTTATCTACTATATTTTATGTATTACATACTCAAGACAAAGCAACTAAACCTAGACAAAATCTGATTACATACTCAAGATAGTAAACTGTGTAGAAATGAAATTAATATATTTCAAATGAATATTGTCATTACATAAAAATAATGAATTGAACCAATATTTCAAATGAAATATTAAACACTATCTAAAAATTAGTATGCTGGATCTAGCATACCATCATTACAAAAAAATTGGATACAATACCTACTTCTAATTTTTACAATAGGAATAGAACCAATCATGTCCAGTGTCCATCCACGAATAAGAAATTCAGCAAACTTCAAGCACCAAATACCACAGTCATGGCTGCACAAGTAAAAAATGAGTAAACAAACAGTATCAAAATTTAAAAAATAAAAAACAGACAAAGATAAAGGTATAAGTATTTACTTGTTAGTTTGCTTGGGGACACCCTCAACAACAAAAATCGGCCAAGCTACATAAGGATCAGCCTGACAATCTTTGCCATAACCATGGTACCCAATCGTGTAGAGCAAAATTGGAATAACAACTCCTAAATGACTACATTTTTCTTTCACACTGGGTGTGTTCATTGAATCATAGATTTTAATAAATCTTTTATCTAAATAAATAACACAACACACCCAATGGTTACCATCAACATTGACTGGGACATATAATTTCTCCAATTCCTTCCAGTCCTCAGCCCACTACTCAACCAAAGAAGGTGCACCAGTAGCAAACTCAAACAAATATTGGTCAGCTCTAATTACAATAGACTGTATATTTTCTTCACACTCAGAAACTAATCTCGAACATTCCTCCTACAAAAAAAAATGATATGTAAACTGTTACATACTCAACATGATATAATTGATTTGTAAACTGTTACATACATGATCTTTTATATGTCAATTGTGTTACATACTCACCATGATATGTAAAACTCTGTTACATACTGAGTAAAACTCTGATGTATGTAACAGAGTTTACATACTATGTAAGATACTACATACACTGAACAATACCAAAAAAAAAGATTATAAATCTTACACTGAACAATGTCTCTAGGGTAGTATAGGGCTTCAAACCAAAAGTGTCTGGATACCTAGCCCTCCAAGCTCGAATCTCGTATAAAATTGCATCCATATGCTGCAACAAAGACGGTAAATTCATGAGTAATAAAGAATAAAGTAAATGCTATAAAATATATTTGTTGACAAGAAATTACTTAATAGGTTAAAAATGAAACATTTAAAACTTACTGTACTATGTAAATTTCCAGCTCCACTTTTCAATGGAGCAAAAAAATACTCCTTACCAACTTCCAGGTCACGATATTGAAGCTTAATAGGTTTACTACAAATAAGAGCAAAAGTTAAAAAAACTGTCAAAAATCCAAAATAAATAATAGTAATGATGCAATTTGTAAAATTCTTACGGTGATTGTCTCCTCATCCAATTTGTAAAATTCTTCTCCCAACCAACAGGTAATGGTTGATATGGGCAAGAGGGACGTTCCAAAATATCATCATCATCGCATATATCTGAAACCTGAGCTGAAGTACTAACACATCTAACTGAATCAGCTTCAAGTCTGCCATGTGCAACAGGAATACCCTTCTTATCAGTGCAAAAATATGGACTACAAATAGCTCTTGAAGGTTTAATTTTTCTCTTATCTCTCTCCATTACAAAACTATATATAGTTGTTGAGCAATGAAATATAGGATCAAACCTTATTTTAGAATTAGATCTATACAATTCTGAAAAATGATCTAACTGATTGAGAGTATCGCTATCAAAATTGGGGTCAGAAGAAGCTGATGGAGATTTGGTAACAACAATCTGAGAAGATGCAAATTCTACCCCAAGGTCAAAAGAAGGCTTATCTACATCATCTGCTTTGCTTGCCTTCCCATATGTATCTGACATTTTAGGAGGCAAGGGTGTAAAACAGACATTTGATGGAGAACTACTTGGCCTGGTTGTCTGCTGTGAGTCCAAACAATCAAATTTAAAAAACAAGTAATTAGTTATGTAAATATTTGAATTAATAGTAAGCTGAAACACTAACAAAAAGAAAAACATACCGACTGAGATAGTTTTGAAGCAAACATGTTCATATTTGCAAGCAAACCATCAAGAAGTTCTTCCTGATGGCGAAACTTTTCATCCATATATGCCTGATGCTTCTCAAACTTCTCATCAATGTATGATTTCTGTTTGTCAAACTTCTCATCAATGTATGATTTCTGTTTGTCAAACTTCTCATCGATATAAGATTCCATCTTTCCGAACAAGCTCTCTAAGCCATCTGATTTATCCTTTAAACCTTCATCAACAGGTTCATAACTATCTTTCAAACAATCCAATTTTTCCTTCAATAATGACTCTTCAATTGGTTGTTCTTGGGCTTCATTCTTCTGACTTTGACACATAACAATGTCGTCAAAATAGGCAGCTTCAACATGGGAGAGAAGAGATCTATAACAAGGAACATTATCGTGTGACAGAACAGTGTTCACACGAAGCTGCAAATAAAAAAAACAAAAAATAATTACTATGTAAACACAAACAACATAAACTACTACATGTAATTCATCTTACATACCATACAAACATATCTTAAACAAGTTTACATTATCATATAAACGAATTCTCATATTATGTAATCAGTTTACATTGTATGTAAACTGTTTTACATAGTATGTAAACTGATTTACATAGTATGTAACATGATTCACAATGTATGTAACAGGTTTTACATAGTATATAAACTGATTCACAGTGTATGTAACAGGTTTTACATAGTATGTAAATCAGTTTACATACTGTGTAAAACCTGTTACATACACTATGACACAATGTACATAGTATGTAAACTGGTTTACATACTATGTAAACTCATGTACATAGTATGTAAATCAGTTTACATACTATGTAAAACCTGTTACATACACTATGACACAATGTACATAGTATGTAAACTGGTTTACATACTATGTAAACTGGTTTACATACTATGTAAACTCGTGTACATAGTATGTAAATCAGTTTACATACTATGTACACAGGTTTACATCCTATGTAACTCGTGTACATACTATGCAAACGGATAGCCAGGTTACATAAGAACATACATAATCATGTAATTCATAAATGTAATCATAAATGTACCCATAAATCTACAAAACAGGTTAATGAATTTACCTGGTATGGCTTATTAAGAATAGCTTGCACAATTCCAAAATCTGGAGTGAGTGTTGATGACCACTTCAGCATTGTAGGGAACCGATCACTCACACAGATAGCCAAATCCTTTGCAATGTCAGGAATGGCATCATAGATCCACAATTGGAATGCTAAACTTAAACCAACAATCTGATAGCGGACCCTCTCATCTTCTCCTGATTTTAGTAAGTTGTGCATCTTCCTCTCAATCAGGTCATTGGCTACCAGACGCATGTGGATGTAATCTTTCCTCAAACTATCATAAAGATAGTTGAATACCACATCACCCCAGGGATAACTATTAAATTTATCCCAATTGGAAGCCAACGACAAAGCTTCCCTAGATATGGAAAGCCTCTTCAGCCTTCCAATTAACCCACACTCCAAGAAATATATGAGGCAGATCATAACTGCATCTTCAGGGCAGACATAAACAAAGTTGAAACCAGAATGCTGCTCCTTAATAGGGGATTCACCAACAACCACAATACTTTTGCATGGTTTTTTCTTCCTCTTACTCTCAGATTGTGGGTCTGGCTTCCCAATACATCCAACCAAAAATTCCAAATATTTAATGGATGTATATGTACCAAAATATCTCTCCATAAAGGCATTAGATCCTTGGTCTACCTCTACAACACAAGAATCATCATCATTCACCATATGCAGACCAGTCGCCACCCAAAATTCGGTTCTGGAAAACCTGATAACCTTAGAATTGATCCTGAACCATAACTCCTTGACAGTCTTGCATGGCAAGCATCTTTTGAGGAGGATAGAATGAATGAGCTGCCCACTAAATTTGCAGACGGGTAAATTGAAAAAATTCCCGAAACAAGATTGCAAAAATAAATCCTTCTGTTCTTCATTCAGAACACTCTTTATACAAGACATGACATTATGTGGTTGTGAACTACAACCACAACGGATTTGAAAAGCCTCTTCAGGTGACAACAAATTGGGAAAAGATCTGTTGCCTTCAAGAAATGAAGCCTACAAAAGAAAAACAACATTATGCACTGGTGTTACATACTATACAAATATGTATGTAAACTAAGTAAACCATTTCTGTGTAGACATATCTGATTTACATAAGTATGTAAACTAATTACATAATATACAATGTAAATCAACATATCTGCTTTACATAAGTATGTAAACTAAATACATACTATACAATGTAAATCAGGTTTACATAGTATGTAACATGTATCACATAGTATGTAAATCAATTTATATACTATACAAATGTAATTTGTAAAATATGTAATTAGTTTACATACTATCTACTCTGTTCTATATCTCCAAAAATGAAACAAAAGAAGTACTAGTTACATACTATGTAACTAGTACGAGACAAGGCATTATGTGGTTGTGAACTACAACCATGACGAATTTGAAAAGCCTCTTCAGGTGACAACAAATTGGGAAAAGATCTGTTGCGTTCAAGAAATGAAGCCTACAAAAGAAAAACAACTTATGCACTGGTGTTACATACTATACAAACATGTATGTAAACTAGGTAAAACCATTTCTGTGCAGACATAACTGTTTACATAAGTATGTAAACTAATTACATACTATACAAATATAAATCAGTTTTACTATGTAATTAGTTTACAAAGTATGTAAACTACTTACATACTATACAAATATAAATCAGTTTTACTATGTTATTAGTTTACATAGTATGTAAACTACTTACATACTATACAATGTAATTTGTTTACTATGTAATCAGTTTACATAGTATGTAACACAGTTTACATAGTATGTAACACAGTTTACATACTATGTAAATAGGTTACATACTATCTACTCTGTTCCATAACGCCAAAACAAAACAGACAGAAAAATAGAAAAATTATCAAACCTCGTTTAAGTCATCACCAACTTCGTGACGAGACTTCTTAATGTAAGGAGAAACCAATTTCCTCTTAGACATCCTACAATATTGCAAAAAAACTGATGAACTAAAACAACACAAACAAAAGATAGCATAAAAAAAATCACAAAAAATAAAACTAAACAAACTTGTTTTACAGTAAAGTAAATGTAAAGCACATATGTAAACCCCAAAAAATGAAGAACATCAAAAATGTTCTGATTACGAAACCAACAACGATTCAAATACTAAAAAAAAAAAAATAACGAAAAAAAACATAATACAAACCTGTTTGTGATATTGCAAAGCGAAATGGAAATCGAAACCAACGACAAAAATGGAATATCGAAATAGAAAATCGAAAACCCGCGCGAAACCCAGAAGAAAACGAAAATGCGTAGAAGAAAATACGATGTCTCAAACTGTTTCGTGTAAGAAGGGAAAACGGCTCATTATGCTTAAAAACCCATAGGGTTAAATTCGTAAAATAACATAACTCAAACGGTGTCGTAAAGCGATATTGGGAAAAATTAACTATAAGCCCAAACCCAGGCTACACCGGGTCATTAAATCTAGTTTGACACCATGGCTTACTTTATTATTTGCCTCGGCCCAAACCAATTTTTGAAAAAAAAACAATTCTTTAAACCGAGAGCATTAAGTCACAACCCAATAATTATACAACCTCGGCTTAAAAATGTATTTAAAATTTGCATATGAGAGTGTAACACTGCAGCCCTATTGTTATCCACGCTCTGGCTAAACTAGAATTTTAAAAAATAAGTTTCACCCAAGAGACCTACGCCACGGCGTAAATAATACACTACCTCGGCTTAAACATGTATTTAAAAATTGAGACCGAGAGTGTAATGCCACGACCTTATTGTTTTCTACGCTCTGACTAAAATGAAATATTAAAAAATAACAAGTTTCACCCGAGAGACTTACGCCACAGCGTAATTAATACATCGCCTCGGCGTAAACATGTATTTAAAATTTCAATCCAAGAGTGTGACGCTGTGGCCCTATTTTTTCCACGCTCTGGCTAAAATGGAATATTAAACAATAACAAGTGTCACCTGAGAGACTTACGTCACGACCTAATTAACACACCGCCTCGGCGTAAACATGTATTTCAAATTTCAGTCCGAGAGTGTAACGCTGCGGCCCTATTGTTTTCCACGCTTCGGCTAAATTGGAATTTTAAAAAATAACAAGTTTCACCTGAGAGACTTACGCTGCAGTTTAAATAATAAACCGCCATGGCATAATCAAATGGTTTTAAATCTTAATCAAAAAGTTTAATGCCGTAGCATAAACATTTATTTATCAACCTCGACCCGAGCAAATTTTTAAAAATAGCATCATATGTCCAAGAGTGTAACATTGCAGCCATATGATTTCCATGCCCCGACTCAACTGATTTTTTGAAAAAATCAAATATTACACATTAAAGCCTTCAAAGTTGGCCAAATAATATACCATTGCCTTTAAACCTATATTGTTTAATATTTTAAACAATCATTATTCGAGTGACCATGTCCCAGCGGATGTTAATAATTACCATTCTTTAAGAGGTTTAACTACTCTATCATAATAGACATAATTTGCAATAAAAAGGTTTAGATTAAATACAAAGTAAGTTCAAACGAAAAGGATGACTATTGTCATAAGAGCATATTACAAGATCAAAATAAAAAGAAGAAAAAAAAATTAAACAAAAGTTCAAATATGAGTGTTCCTGAGGAATGTTGACCTAATATTATTCTTCTATATTCTCGCTTTCAACGTTTTCATCATCTGTTGGTGGCTTAAAATTTAAGTCACCTCCTTCAAATGTTGGAAAATGGGGCAATTGACAACGGTCATATCCATGGTGGGTGAGGTGAATTTGCTGCTGCATGTTCAGAGCTTGCATGCAATCTAATTGGTATTTCATGTGTCTACTCAGCCAAGATTTTTGTTGAGCTAGATATGCCTTTGTTTGATTGAATGGCCTTCGATCCGCTAGTGAGATTGTGGAGGAACATGGGGGTGAGTGGGTCTCTAGGTTGTATCAATATTTCACCCTCTTTAGTTTGGATGCCAGCTTTGGTACATAGGTGGGTGATGAGTTGTAGGAAGGCATAGTGAGACTGCAATTTACTTCTAC
>CM055642.1:41386584-41452142 GCA_029378325.1 Elaeagnus macrophylla
CATTCAGTTAAGAGGAATTGCCACTACTACAAAAGTAACATGTGATCACAATTTTTAACTATGATTGTAGACTTATAGTCACAATTATAAAAATTGTGGCCTAGGTAAGAGAGACTATAGATCTTACATATAGTTATAGTTAAAAAGTGACCATAAACATAATATTTAGTCACAGTGTTTGATATGATTGTGACCTATTATGCTTTTATAGTCACAGTTTTATTTAAAAATTGTGACCTTAAATATAATATTAGGTCACAATTTTATCAATAATCGAGACCTTTGCTCCGAATTACACCAAAAATCATGATTATAGATAATCTTTAATTGACAATATTTTACTAATTTTTTCCAACATTTTCATAAATTTAATACTTGTTTTTTAACATTTCTTGCATTATAAATGCAAGGTTCATATCCATAATATTGATTTGTCAAATTTATTAATTACAATATCAAAAGTCAATATATTATATTAAAATCAAAATAGTTACATTTGCGAGTTTATATGCTCTAAAAGAAAATAAACCTTACAATAGCTAAAGTATTTTAAAATTAATGACATTTTCTTGTCATTTAATAACAATACTAGTCAAATATAGTACTACTCTTGATCAATCTAACCAATTTTTTATTGGAAAAAGTATATATCAAAAGTAATTAAGAGTACTACATAATGGATTAGCTAGCTATTGTTTTAAGAAGCCATTTATGAATTCTGTTCACTCATTCTACATTTCATCAATATTATTATCTGTATATGATTCGTCATTATTAAGCTAAATTGTACAAAAATTATAAATTAATATTAGCCACATCTTTTGATAAAGAAAAAATTGAAATCAATCTTTCAAGCTATGTAAGAAAATACACAAACAAATTCAATTATCAAGTCAATAATGGAAACAAGTAATTGACAATGATTAGTTTATAAGGATATAATAAAATACCCATACATCACCAAGTCATATTTCTATTATGTAAAAGTAAAAGTTTAAAAATAAATATTGTACAATATGTGAACCAAAAAAATTTTGTCCAAATTATTTTATTTTATATTTGTGTGTTCTGCATGTTTATAGTATCATTTTCTTGTGGCTTTGTGCTATAAAAACCAGCAACATTGTATATTAATACAAGCAAAATACACAAGAGAGCTATTATCTACAAACATTCATAAGTTAATAGGTATTAACCTGAAAAGTGTAACATATTCCCATACGATGAATAGCTCTATCCACACTATACTCAATAATATTAAAGGTAGTTTCGAAGACAATTATGTAAACTGACCAAAAGGAATAAAATATATCTTCTTGTGCGTTAGATTGAAGTCGTCACCCTAGTTTTCTTTTCCTTACATTAAATCATTTAATATTCCTCTCACTTTACTGGTAAGGAGACTTATTATCATATCCGTGAGGATGATCTCCGTCCCAATCTTAGCAAAATCACACCTAGGTGGTTTAAATGACATTGGTTGCTTCAAAAATCAAATGTGATCACAACCTTGTACCATCTTTTGCAGAATTGAAATTGTTAAGCCCATTGCAGAACAACAATTGAAATAGGCTGAGACGTGGTTGTAAAGCGTCCATTACTTTAAAGATCTTACAAAAAGAAATTACAACACACCCATTAATCAATAGAGAAGACTATATGAGTATACTAAAATGAAGACACAATATCCAAACAAATGAATCCAGCCACATAGTTCAATTTTTTATTATAAATTAGCTAAGCAACCAAAGTTGATACATAAAGGACATTTCAAGAACACCCATAAAGCTAATTAAATGAAAATCAATACTAATGTAGACAACACTACGAGTTGAAAATAAAACCAATTAAGGCAAAGAAAGAGAAATATAGCAGGCTTTAGTACACAAAAGACAAATACTAACACCTTAAGAATCAAAACAAGAAATAGAGCAGACAAACTAAATTTTAGAAAAATAAACAAACTCAATAAAAAAAATAAAATATAAATCCCTTATTTAAAATCAAAGTTAAATTCTTAGAACACTAAACTAACTCAAAAGAAGCAACAAGTAAAGAAACCAAAATACCAAAATCACATCAATATGTCTAACAGTGTTTTAACATGATATAGTTCAAGCCATTAAGCTCATCTATTACAAGATCATCCATCCAGCTTTTGAATCCCTATTTTGAACTAAACTATCTAGAAAATACGTCAACTCCAAGCTTGCCATTTTTTATTCTTAAATACTATTAATAAATGCTTGAAAATTACTCTGTGATTTAATAAGCTTGTTTGGAATGAAGAGGTTTGATTAGAGCATTTTAACTTAATTATTTATGCAAATCTATCTTTCGGAATCACGGGTATGTTTTGATATGTTTCAAATGTTTTTAACTTCAGAAGGTATAACCCAAATTTTTCCAAAAACGATCTTCAAGGATGCTAGGGTCAGACATAGTGGCAGGAAATACAACAATTGTAATACAACATCAACAACATATAACGGTCTCTTACACAGCAAATTCTAAAGCTTACCTTCTAACGTTTATTTATGGTAAGGGAACATATGTTAGAAGAAGGGATCTCTGGGACTCGTTAAGGGCGCTTTCAGATACTCAAACCCCTTGGTTGGTAATAGGGGACTTTAATGCTATTCTTGGATCACACGAAACTACTGGCTTGACTCGTAGCAATACCTCTATAGAAGATTTTAATGCTATGATCTCTTCCTGTAATTTGGTTGAAATTGATACTAAATGGGCCTTTTACACTTATTCCAAGGGTGAACTATCTCAAATACGATCAAGATTAGATCGTGGGTTGTGTTCAGAATCCTTCCTTGACTCTTGGTCTACGGTATCCTGCTGTACACTTCCTAGGCACTGCTCAGATCACCACCCGCTTTTGTTCAAAGCATCTAAGTCAGAGAATAGGGGTCCAAGGCCGTTTAGGTTTCATGGTATGTGGCTCGAGCATCCTAGTTTTAAAGATTTAGTGCGTGCAACTTGGTCAGTGCCTGTTCAGGCTAGCGCTATGGGTATTGTCATTGGGAAACTTAAGGCTCTCAAATTGGTTCTCAAGACCTGGAATAAAAATGTCTTTGGTAATCTGAATCAAAATATTGCAACTGCAACAGCTACACTTGCCGACATTCAGCAATGCTATAACAATGACTCTTTCTCCGAAGAACTCCTCCAATTAGAGTCTGATGCTCATGCTGACTTAGATAAGTTACTGCGACAGCAAGATATATTTCTAAGAGAAAAGATTAGACTAAAATGGTTAAAAGGTGGAGATAGAAACTCAGCATTTTTTCATTCAATTCTTCGTCGTTTAAGGGCACAAAAACCTCTGACACACTTGGAAATTAATGGAGATATTACCCATGATCCAGAGGTAATAGCTACTCATATTTTGGATTACTATGAACAACTTTTCTCAAGTCATTCAGCTGGAACAACAGATATTACTCCCATCGAGTCAGTGGTGCCCTCCCTAGTCACCATTGTGGATAATCAAAGTTTACGATGCATACCGTCTTCAGAAGACATAAGAAACACAGTTTTTGCCATGGACCCACTAAGTGCCCCTGGACCAGATGGTTTTACGGGTAAATTTTTTCAACAGTGCTGGGATATCGTCGGTACAGATGTTGTAAGAGCGGTACAAGAGTATTTTAAAACAAGCCGGATGCACCCAGGACTTAAATCAAATTTCATAATTCTTATACCAAAACATCAGCAAGCAAGCACTATTGACCAGTATAGGCCTATTGCTTTAAGCAACTTCATGTTCAAAGTAATAACAAAGATTATTGCCGGCCGACTAGGACATATATGCACTCGTATCCTATCTCAAAATCAATTTGGATTCATTCCAGGTCGAAACATTAGCGATTGTATAGCAGGTGCTTCTGAATGTTTTAATGCTATGCAAGCTTCTAGCCGACATGGGAACATTGCTCTCAAAATTGACATTCATAAAGCTTTTGATACCATGAGTTGGGATTTTATTCTACAGGTGATGAAATGTTTTGGTTTTGACAACACTTTCCTGGGATGGATTCGAGATCTCTTCGCATCAGCGAGAATCTCAATCTTGGTTAATGGTTCACCCAGGGGATATTTTCCTTGCTCTAGAGGCGTCCGACAGGGGGATCCTCTGTCCCCACTGCTTTTTTGCATAGCTGAAGATTTTCTCAGCAGATATCTGGAAAAATTGGTTTATACGGGGCGTTTATTACCAATTTCTTCACCTAGGGGAGCTCGTGCACCAACTCACTTTTTATATGCAGATGATATTCTAATTTTTGGTCGTGCACGGGAGACAAACATTCGAGTGTTATCTGAGGCTTTTTCCCTGTATGGTCGCCTTTCTGGTCAGGTGGTAAATTTAGGAAAATCTTTTATCTACTTTGGAAAAGGTGTTACCTCGGGCAACATTTCATTACTTCAAAATATATCTGGCATGCGCATTGGAGGATCATCCTTGTCTTACTTGGGCATCAATCTTTTTAAAGGGGCTCCGAGAAAATGCTGGTTTCAAAGTTTAGCAGATAAAATTCGTGTGAAAATTGAGGCCTGGAATGGGCATACTATCTCTTTGGCAGGAAGGCGATGCTTGATTTCTTCAATCATCCAGAGTACATTCCTTCACTCTTTCCAGATATATAAATGGCCAAAAAAAATCCTTGAAGAACTAACAAAAAATATTCGCAATTTTTTTTAATCGGGAAAGACAGATACAATTAAACAGGTTCAAGTGGCTTGGAGAGATTGTTGTCGTCCAATAGAGGAAGGAGGTCTTGGTTTGCGGGATCTTCGTCTCTTAAATGAAGCCATGCTAAGAAAGTTTGCCTGGAGAGTAATCACAGGGACTTCTCACACTCTGCTTTACTTACGTGGTAGATATCTAAATAAAAATGACTTTTCACGGAACTATTATGTCTGCTCATCAATTTGGCCTGGTTTGCGACCTCACTACTTAACCCTCCTGGAGGAGTCCAGGTGGTTAGTTGGATTAAATTCTACAGTACAGTTTTGGACAGACAACTGGTTAGGTACTCCTTTAATTGATAGGTTGGACAACCACCCTGTAGATCCCCCGATACATTCAGTAGTAGGGGACTACCTTCGCGAGGACGGATGGCATCTGCCTCAAGAATTTATGGTCTCCTATCCAGATATTGCCTCAGAAATTCAGTCAACAGTGGTTGGGATTAGTTCGGACATAAGAGTTTGGACAAGCTCAATTAAGGGAGATGTTACAACTAGAGAGGCTTATGATTCATTACGTGTGGTTGGGAAACGCAAGATTTGGGGTAAGGCTATTTGGGCTCCTTACATACCGCCCTCAAGGTCTATTTTGTTATGGCGTGCAATTCAAAATAAACTTCCCACGGATTGTTAGTTAAAAAAGAGGGGACAATTTTTCCCTTCTCGTTGCTCATTATGTGGATCCAAGGAGGAAACTATGTAACATCTTTTTTTAAGTTGTCATTTTGCAGGTGCACTCTGGGACCTCCTATGCTTCTTCTTTGGCAGACGACCATGCACAGAGTCCACTATCCTAAATTTATGGAAGACTTCAATGTCAATAGAGTTTGGATCACAACTCGCTAATTTATGGAAAGCAGGAATTGTCTCAGTAATCTGGGTGATTTGGAATACTAGGAATGATTATCGATTTAACAACAAAAAGACAACACTGAGGTCAGCATTTGCCACAGTATGGCATTTTATTCGTGAAGCGAGTCTATCACAGGGTGGTTCCATGAGAAATACTGTGGACGACCTACAAGTACTTAAGCGTCTTCGAATACAAGGCATACCACGACGGGCTCCAAGGATTATAGAGGTCATTTGGAGGCCACCGCCTTCGGGTTGGATAAAAGTTAATACAGATGGTGCTGCTTTTGGAGCACCAGGATTATCTGGTTGTGCAGGTATTTTTCGAACTTCCAGATCATTTGTTAAGGGTTGTTTCTGTATTCCACTTGGAGTATCTTATGCTTTTGAGGCTGAACTAGCGGCAGCCATTCAGGCAGTGAGATATGCATATCAATTTCGATGGAGGCGACTATGGTTGGAATCAGACTCAACATATGTTGTCGCTCTCTTTCATACTCGATCTTCTTCGGTACCTTGGAGATGGTATTCTGCTTGGGCGGATTGTTTAGATAAAATAACCAACATGGAGTTCCACTGCTCACATATTTACAGGGAGGGTAATGCTGCAGCTGACAGTTTAGCTTCTAGGGCTCCTAGTTTATGTACAGCTACTTGGTGGTGGAATGCCCCATCTTTCGCTACCTCTTTTATCCATTCAGATGCTAACAACAAACCTAATTACAGGTTCTGTTGAGAACATTTATTTGTAATTTAAATTTTATTGTTATTTAATAATATTAATAGTTGAGCGGTTTCATGAAGAAGGTGCTAAGGAGGTGTCAACCTAGTTGGGATGTCTCGGTGCATTCACTGAAAACTGCTAACTATAACCTTTATTGAAAAAAAAAACTTCAGAAAAGGTAAACACTTGGAGCACTCAAATAGCACCCTAGGTGCTAAAGAGGCTAAGATGCATAAGCCTTACATCAAGAAACAACCATTGTTAAGGGGCTCACAAATGTAGCTCATGCAGCGGCATAGTTCTATGTGCGTTGTGACGAAAAACCCTCTGTTGGAAATATAAATGAATTTGAATAAAAAGAAAGAGAAAAAGTGAAAAAGTTTACTCTCTCAAAAAAAGTTTGTCCCACATTGATTTTGTATATTTCTAAGGAGGTATTTATAAAAGAAAAAATTTACTAGTGGGATTGGGCCCTAAGGGGCACCCACTTTTGTGGAAGGGGAGAGGACCTAGGCAATTGTGAGTCCACCACAGGCGTGCGCCGCCGTCCGATTGGTCTGCCGTGCCGAGCCGAGCTCGAGTATGTGTGTGTGTGTGTGAGGTGGCAATTTATTTTTTGATAAAAATTTATTTATTAAAACTAATTTTTCTAACAGTTTCGTTCTTATTCGTTACCCACATTTTGACTGTTATTTTTTTTACCGTTCAGAACGAGTCTTATGGAACCATTTCCTTCAAACGTTACACGTTCTTATCCGTTCTTTTTTTACTGTTTCTCTGTGAACGCACGTTTTCCAGGACCATTTCTTGTGAACGTTGCGCATTCTGATCTGCGTTCCATTTTTTGTGATAGACAGCTGATAATTTCAACTATAAATAGAGAGCCACTGCTCTTAGTTTTTCATATCACAGAAACATCTCTCTCTCTCACTGTAATCTATATTCTCTGTTCTCTCTCAGTTTTTTTGCCCTTTGCAGAAACACAAAAAAAGCCCAGAAAATAATATTTTCTCATAAACACAAACCCAAAAATTATACATAAAATACTTTTCACATTAGATTCCGAACAACAAAAATATTTTATAAGGTGTAGCATTCCGGAGTTCATAAGTGCAGTGAAGCTTCGAGACAGAAAAAAGCTTCTGGGCTATTTTATCTTGGGGAAGACGAGGTTGTGTTTGCTTGCACAACTTTGGGCAGAACACCGAAACGTCTTAAAGAGAGCAACCTAGTCCGCGACTCAACCTAATCAGTGTCATTTCAGTATATTGATAACTTCGTTTCTCTTTATTTTACATCTCTATAGCAACAATTTTAAGACGGTTTTAATCTGCCATGTCTACTAAAATTTTGACTGCTGATCTCGACAAACCATTTTGTTTTGAGGGACTGCACTTTAAAAGATGGAGACAAAAAATGTTGTTTTTCTTAACCATGAAAAAAGTTGTCTATGTTTTTACTACTGAAAAACCAACACTGCCTAATCCTCCTACTGAAGCTACGACTAAGGATTTAAACACCTGGCTGGAAAATGATTTTCTCTATAAAAATTTTATGCTTAATGGATTAGCTGATAATTTGTATGATTATTATAATTCTGATAAGTCAGCTAAAGAAACTTGGGATGCACTTCAAAAGAAGTATGATACTGAGGAAGCTAGAACCAAGAAGTATGATGTCAGTAGATACCTAAAATACCAAATGACTGACGGCAAATCTGTGGAAGCTCAGTCACATGAACTACAAAAAATAGCATATGAAATAACTTTTGAAGGTATGGCTTTAGATGAACAATTTCAATTTGCTGTTATTATAGATAAATTACCCCTACATGGAAAGACTTTAAGAATGTACTTAGACATAAAACTAAGAAATTTTTCTTAGAAAGTCTTATAACCCGTATAAGAATAGAAGAAGAAGCCCGAAAACAAGATCAAAAAGATAAAGTACTCGTTGTCTCAAACAACATTACGAATAAAAAATCCTCATCTATAATTCTGAAACCTAAAGGAAGAAACATGAAATTTCAGAATCGTAATAATAACCAGAATCGTAACAACCAAAATAAAAATAGAAATCCTCCACAGAATGGACCTTAACCCCCTTAGGAAATAACACATTTATGTGTTATAGTTGTAACAGGCTTGGCCATTTGGCTAGGAACTACCGGAACAGGAATCATCCTGCCCTGCAGGCGAACCTTACTGAAGATCACTTATTACTACGATATCTGAAATCAACTTTGTTGATGGATCTGAGGGGTGGTGGGTGGACACTAGTGCTTCTCGCCATGTTTGCTATGATCGTGACATGTTCAAGGCCTATTCTATGTCTGAGGATAAGAAAGTGCTATTAGACGACTCCCACTCCACTAAAGTTGCTGGTACTGGTGAGGTGGAATTGAAGTTTACCTCTAGAAAGACTGTCATCTTGAAGAATGTCCTACATACTCCAGAGATGAGAAAAAACTTAGTTTTGGGCTATCTTCTCAACAAGGCTGGGTTTACTCAAATAATAGGGGCTGATTTGTATACAATAACAAAGAATAATGTATTTGTTCGAAAAGGTAATGCCATTGATGGCATGTTTAAGTTGAATGTTGAAATTAATAAAGCTTCTTCTTCTATGTTGTGTTCTTTTAATGTTTGGCATGCTAGACTTTGTCATGTTAATAAACGAATAATAAAGAACATGAGTAACTTAGCACTTATTCCGAAATTATCTTTGAATGATTTTGAAAAATGTGATTTTTATAGTCAAGCTAAAATAACAAAAACTTCACATAAATCAGTAGTTAGAGAATATGAACCATTAGATTTAATACACTCTGATATATGTGAACTTGACGGTAGTTTAACAAGAAATAGAAAACGGTATTTTATAACTTTTATTTATGACTGTTCAAATTACACCTATGTATATCTTATGAAAATTAAAAGTGAAGCGTTTGACATATTTAAAATATTTTTGACTGAATTCGAAAATTAACTTAACAGAAAAATAGAAAGATTTCGAAGTGATAGAGGCACTGAATATAATTCTAATATTTTCAATAATTTTTATAAAACCCATGGAATCATAAATGAAAAAATTGCATCTTATTCTCTTGAAATAAATGGCAAAGCTGAAAGAAAAAAAATAGAACTTTACTGAATCAGTTGTTGCAATTTTATTAAATTCTGGTGTTGCTTCCCATTGGTGGGAGAAATTTTTTTAACTATTTGCTATGTGCTAAATAGAATGCCTAAATTAACAAGTAAAATTTCACCTTATGAAATTTTAAAAAATAAGAAATCTAACTTATCTTATTTTAAAACTTGGGGATGTTTAGCCTATGTTAGGATCCCTGATCCAAAAAGAAATAAACTGGCTAGTAGAGCTTATGAATGTGTATTCATAGGATATGCAGTGAATAGTAAAGCTTATAAATTCTATGACTTAAATGATCATGTAGTTATAGAATCAAATGATGCAGACTTCTACAAACATATGTTTTCCTTTAAATTGAAGAATAGTGGGGGCTCGTCTTCTAGTAGTTTACCCATAATTAAAACTAGTTAACAAAATGAGGAATTAGATACTGAACTTAGGAGAAGTAAACGAGTTCAAATCTCTAAGGATCATGGATCTGATTTCTATGCTTATATCTTAGAGGAAGATTCCAAATGCTTCAAGAAGCCTTATCTTCTTTAAATGCCAACTTATGGAAAGAAGCCATAAACGATGAAATGGACTCTCTGGAGTCTAATAGAACTTGGCATTTAGTTGACTTACCTCTTGGTTGCAAGACCATAAAATGTAAATGGATACTAAAGAAGAAATTAAAACCCAATGGTACTATTGAAAGTACAAGGATCGTCTTGTAGCGAAAGGATATAGGCAAAGGGAAAATGTGGACTTCTTTGATCCATTTTCACCTGTCACAAGAATAACTTCCATACGTGTGCTTTTTTCCCTTGTTGCTATCTATGATTTAGTAGTGCACAAAATGGATGTTAAAACTGCCTTCTTAAATGGTGAATTAGAAGAAGAGATTTATATGGACTAACCTGAGGGCTTTGTAGTCTCAGGTCAAGAAAATAAAGTATGTAAATTAGATAAATCTCTTTATGATCTAAAACAAGCACCTAAGCAATGGCATGAAAAATTTGATAATCTAGTTATCTCACATGGATTCAAAATGAATGAAAGTGACAAATGCATTTATCATAAAACAAAAAAAGACATTTACACTATTATATGTTTATATGTGGATGACTTGCTTATTTTTGGGTCAAATATTCATGTTTTAAATAATGTGAAAAACTTGATGTGTGCTAACTTTGACATGAAAGAACTTGGTGAAGCGAATGTAATCCTAGGTATAAAGATTACTAAGTCTGAAGAGGGACTTTCTTTATATCAATCTCATTATATTGAGAAGATCTTAAAGAAATATAATTACTTTAATTGCAAACCTACATGTACTCCTTATGATCCTAGTGTAAAGTTGTTCAAGAACATCGGAGATAGTGTTAGACAAACTGAGTATGCGAGTATCATTGGTAGCTTATGTTATGCTACTGATTGCACTAGGCCCGACATATCGTATGTTGTGGGACTACTATGTAAGTTTACCAGTAGACCTAGTATAGAGCATTGGAATGCAATTGAAAGGGTCATGAGGTACCTTAAGAGAACTATGAACTTTGGATTACATTATAAAAAGTTTCCTACTGTTCTAGCAGGATACAGCAATGCTGATTGGAACACCCTTTCAAAAGACTCCAAAGCAACTAGCGGTTATATATTTAGCATTGTTGGTGGAGCTGTTTCTTAGAAATCTAAGAAACAGACAATTTTGGCTCAATCTACGATGGAGTCTGAAATGATAGCACTAGCTACTGCTAGTGAAGAAACAGACTGGCTAAGAAGCCTGTTAGCTGAGATCCCTTTATGGGAAAGACTGATACTAGCTATCCTGATCCACTACGATAGTACCCTGGCTATTCAAAGATTCAGAATCGTTATTATAACGACAAGAGATGACAAATACTTCGTAAGCACAGTATTGTTAGATAATTTCTCTCTACATGAGCTATAAGAGTGGATCATATATGTACTGATGATAATTTGGCTAATCCTTTGACGAAAGGATTAGCAAGAGAGAAGGTTTTCAAAACCTTGAAAGGAATGAGACTAATGCCCTTAGAATGAAGAGTCACTTATGATGGTAACCCAACTTATAGATTGGAGATCCAAAAAATAAGTTCAATGGGTAATAACAAGTCATGAAGTGATATAAGATGAACATGCTATTCTCATTATATATTGTTAGAAGCATGAAGTCCTGAAGTGACAGAAATAATGAGTTAATTATTAACTTTTAATGAGTTATATACTCTATGTGGAGTGGAGTACATAGCTATAGGAGTACTCTTGATAGACTCACTTATGTGAATATGGAAGTGTGGCCGCTTCCTATGAAAATTTTGGGCACAATTTACTAGAGCATTCACTATACTGGGATACATGTGCATGGCCGTAAAGCACAGGTTTTTCGAACTACACCTTAGAAAGGTTGTGTGTGTAATGTTGTTAGAGATAGAGTTCAAAACTACGAGTTACTCTAGTATATTCTAAACCATCAATACTATGCAAAGGTTCAAGTCGATAGATACCTTCTGCTTATGCACAATCGTATATCTTTAATTGATCGGTTGCTTGATGAAAACTATTTTTATATAAAATTCAAGTGGGGGATTGTTAGAAATAAAAATGAATTTGAATAAAAAGAAAAAAAGTGCAAAAGTTTACTCTCTCAAAAAAAGTTTGTCCCATATTGATTTTGTATATCTCTAAGGAGGTATTTATAAAGGAAAAAATTTACTAGTGGGATTGGGCCCCAAGAATCCAAGAGTTCATTATGATGTATTAGACTTGGGATGAATCTTAGAGCATTTTTGGGAGATTTTTCAGATCTTGGAAGAGAAGATAAGTCTTTCTAGAGATACAGAACCCCTTTGAAGATCAAGAATACAAGACTTTGGAGAAGGAAATATCATCTAATCCATAATTGGTATTAAATCAAATTAGGACTCTTTTTATTTTTTAGATCCTTCTTCTTCCTCTTTTCTAGGATGAATGTTTTGTTAATCATGGATTTTAATCTAAATATGCCTAGCTAATTTAACTATGGGAATTTAGCTTTGTTGTTATGATTTCTTAGATTGAATAGGTGTATATTTTTATATTAAATAAATAAAGATTATTTTTTGATTCATTGATTTTGCAAGATTTATTTATGAACAATTTATTGGTCATTTATTCTTCATAGATAGATTAAATATTTGAAAATTAGGTTATAGACAGATTATGTTGACCTAATTTGGACAACTTGAACAAAAGTTTAAATTGATGACTTCACCATTTTATTGATTTAAACGGTCGTAGTTCCCTTGAACATAATTTAATTAATTAGTTAAATGTCTTAATCATAAGATATTAATTGGTTGATTAACAAAGAAAATAGTCTTTGACATAGGAGTTTTCGTATTTTAAGAGAAACTAATAATTCTAGTTTATATGTTCATTCACTTTAATTCATTTAAGTCTTTCAAAGCAAGCATAGTTAATTAGCTAAACTTTCCATAAATTCTCTATTAATTTTACAATTTTTCTTGATTTCATTTTGAGTTGAGCCAATTTTTAAATATTCATTTTGCTTTTAGGATTTTGAACCCAATAATTTGATATTTATTATTTTTTTTTTGTTTTAATTAGTTATTTTAGTTTTTAAGAAGAGTAAAATTTGTCTAAAACTACTGTACTTTTTTGAGAGATGGACCTTGAAAGTATACTTGTTGCTTGCTGAATTGTGCACTTGCGAGCTTTTAGTACAAAATTTATGCATCAACTATCACCTTTTATATCTTATATCAAAACCCTAATGCTAGGGTTGGGAACCCGTATTCGTACCATAATTTTTTCATCTCCTCTAGTTTATTAACTCTCTCTCTAGCAAAATAGAGTAAAAGAATCACACTTCATTTTTCCATATTTTAACTGCATGTATGCAAGTCAGATCAATTTTGAGAAATAACCAATCTTTATAGCAAAGAGTAAGTGAGAGAACGATAGAGAAAGAGATTGCAAATGGATACAAACTTGTGGTTGGAAGTGGCCAAATGAAAAACGCTAGCTATTGGAGAACATGGCCTATTCACTTAAGTGAGAATGGAGGAAGTAAGCGGCCTAAGGCGCCAAAGGGCAATGGAAGGGGTTGACGAGACTGGAGCAAGAGGCAGAGAACGATGACAGTGGCTACTATGTTGAACACCTTGCGGTTGTGGGGGGTTTTGATATGGCATGAGAGGAAAAAGAGGTGTCAATATATGGCATGAAAGGGAGAGAGAGAGAGGGAAGTTAGGTCTAATTTAATTTCATTTTTTTAGTTAGGTTTTTCTAAAATAAATAACATACAAAACATATTATTTGGTCTCAATTTTGAAAAGATTGAGACTATATAACTCTAATTAAATCATGGTTATTTAATAATCATGACTACAAGTTTATTTATTTTAAAATAATTTTTGTAGTCTAACTTATGATCACGAAGATTGTTAAAAATTGAGATTATATGGGTACATTATGTCCATGATTTTAACGTAACCGTGATCAAGACCTACGGCCAAAAGTCAATATTGTAATAGTGTGCCTTGAGGAATTGCAGGTTCCTTGATAGTTCCATCATTATCAGTAGTATCTATTCAATCAATTGTCATATCTTGGTATTATTTTTTTTATAATGACACTTCCTAATTTTGACTTATGAGTGAAAGGAAAATAGACTTTTATTTTTAATAGAAAATGTATTGAGAATACTTTTCAATAATTAATAAAAACTATAAAAGAATGAAGTTTATGCTTTCAAGAGTAAGGTTATTATTGATTTTTTTTTGGGTAAAAATAAGGCTCCCCATGCAGAGGATAAGGTTATTGTCATATACTGCTTTACTATCGAGGATTATAGACATTTGGTGCCCGAACTTGGGCCAAGTATACCAGCACAAGGCCAGTGGAAGATTGTAGTAAGGCTTGACATCAAAATGCATACTTTGAGCTTCTATCATGACCTGTCCCAGCTCAACACTAGAGCATGTAACGTGTCCTAAGGGAACATAAGAACTAACATTCTAAATCAACTTTGGCTTAACTTGAAAATTTTGTGTAAGAAATTTGTAAAAAATTTGGGCAGAGTTTCTCCTAATTATTGAACTATCTTCCATGCAATAAATGACCACAGTTCTAAAATATAAAATTTTACAATCCAGGAAACTTCATTTAACTTTTACATATCCAGAAAGTGGCTCATGGTCAAGTATATCTATACACTGTCAGATACATACTATACACCACATAAGACTTTTGTTCACTAGTTCAAAATATAACTGCCCAAAATACACTATAAAAACTAGAAAGGAAATAAAAACAACCTAGACTGCAAAACAATAGATGGATCTTAAGCCTCCGGACTCTCGTGATGTGGCCTAAAAAACTGTTACCTGAGGAAGGAAAATAATATAAAAGGGTGAGCTTGAGAGCTCAGTGAGTGGATAAGTTTTATAAAATAATGTAATAATCATGTCAACTTCATATGAATGTTTATGAATTATCATGATATATATATATATATATATATATATATATATATATATATATATATATATATATATATATATATATATATATATGTTGACGACAATATTCTGTACATAGTTTTTATCATAATTAATGTACTCATACATGCATAACCTGAGTTTCATAAAATAAATGTAATTTGATACATGTGAAAACAATGAATGACATACTCATGACATAATGAAATAATATTATAATAAAAATATATGTTCATGATCTTTAGAATATAATAATGCTATGATCAGTATATGAATAAAGTGTATAATCATGAGAAATGTATTTTTATTTCCAAAAGAACTTGAGAATCTGATCGCACATGGAGGAAATATTTATCATTGACACTAGCTCTCAACTACACATGTGTGGTATTAATTACACACAGAGAAGACATTTAGCACTACTGCTAACTCTCAACTACTCGTGTGGGAAACTTGCTTAATACAGCCATAAAATGGCTTAGTTGGCTTTGCTGATACATGAGTCATGTGCACACTGACTTAACTAAACTTGTTATCATACTGAACTTGTAATATCATACTTAGTTGGTAAACATCATAGTAACCTGAACTGGATCAAATCTATTGATCATGATGTCTTACTAAGTCACAGCATATCTGAATGCTTAGTATAGCCAACTATCATGAATACATGAGGAAAAGTACTCTGGCAACTGTAAAATATTTGTGGAATTTGCAAGCTTGTACAAAAAATTAGTATAATTAATAAAATTGATTTAATCATAGCTTGCTTGCAAATTATCTTTCATTTACTTGATTGATTCTATTAATTAAAAAGAAATATATTCCCATGGTATAAAAGTTTTTGAAGTGCATTGAAATTGACATATGTTTTTCTAACACTAGTTATCATGAATGCACTTTTCATAAATATGCAACTTGTATAAATTGGATTTACTTGAACATTAATGTTTTTCAAAACAATGATATCCATGCTTTAGAAATAATTAAATATCTACTCACATTAAAATGTTTCTAATGGTCCTCTACGTGTTCTGTAGGTTCTACATGCTCAACTCTTCCTAAATAATCACACTTGTGTCGAAATAAGAATAATTCCATAGCTTGCTTATTTAATTCAAATGAAAGGTACTTTAACATTTATAAAATAGGGGATGTTGATAGTTATTTGACTTTCATCATTACATTTTAAATAGTTTTAGGATACTCCTAAACCTTCCCTTGTATAATCATATATAACTTTTGGTAGAAATGTCTAAATTTATTTATGTAAAAACATACGAAAAATAGACATTTCAAACTTTAAAATCAGTTATTACACACTCAATTATCATATATAGAACCCCTTTCAAATCCATAGAAAACCAATTACTTTCAAACAATTTTTCTCACCAAAATTGCTACAAGACGTACCTTTAGTTAAATTGCTATAAATTTGTTTAGAAAACTCGAAATAATACACCGTAAAATTCATATTAAACTAGACATATTAAGATTTAAAAAAATATAAATCATCCCATTCCAATCAATATAACTATTTCAAATTACATAAATTCGATTGGTTTTAAAAGCAGTTTTTCCAACACCTATTTCATTTGACACATCCTTGGTTAAAATTGTATAATTTTGTCTAGAAATATCGAAATAATAAACCGTAAAATGTTTCATATACTAGACATGTCAAGATTTAAAACAAGATATAATTTTCTCAAATCAAAATTGTATAACCATTTCAAATATCAAAAATACCGAGAGTTTTTGCAGTTTGTGTTTCATAAAACAACATTCATTTAATTAGGTATAGCTTTGAGTAGAAGACTCTAAATTATGAACTGTAAAATTTGTGATAAACTAGACATCCAAAAATTTTCAGAAATATAAATTACACACCCTAATTCATTGTGGAAGTTTCTCAGTTTTTATTTCAATTTTCGGAGAAACATTGTTATAAGAAATTCATAACATCACAATTATTTTATTCTTTCATTATTTTTGAAAAAATTCATTCATGGCTAATATATTTACGTTAAGATAATATTTTTTAGATCATAAACAGAATTCAATAAAAGAAATGACAAAGGAAGGAAGCTCTAATATATACCCAAAATGTCTTGAATGGTAGTTTGGATTTCTTGTTGACAATGGTGGAAATTCTATTTAAAAAAAAATATTGCACTTTCTATAGAAGAGGAGGAAGAAGAAGAGAAGGAAACATAAGAGCTTATCCAATTGTTTCTCACGCTGGAAATATACTTTGAAGAGGTGAGGATACAGTGAGATAAGGAATTCTCACATGAGGACATGTGTGTCCTCCAAAATCATCAACGTTTTTTTTATTTTTTTTTTAAAACATATGTCACAAGAGGAGACAAAAGAGAAGGCTGCTGGTGATAATTCATTTTTAGGTAAAAAGACTAAAATACCCTTGTCTCATAATAAGAAAAGTTTTAAAAGTTAGGGACATTTTGGTAATTTTGCTAAAGAATTTTCAAAATTTAATTTAAACACTTTTTGATTATTGAAACATCTTCACCTCACAAATTAAGCTCATAAATTTCATTTTTTAAATATTGAGGGTAAAATCATAAAATTTTAGAATATTAGTTTGACTAAAATTTTAGTTTGTGTAAGGAATAAGGTGTTACAGCTTCGAACCCATACGTTTGGCTGTCCAACAAAGCTCACAATCTCACATAGTGCACCCAAACGGTTTTACCATCTAGGCTACCCGTGCTGGGTCTATTGATTTTTTGTATATAGTAAATTATTAAAATCAAAACTTATTATTTGAATTAAAGAAATTAGTTTTAAAAAGTTAAAAATATCACCAATTAGACTAATTAAATAGTAAAAAATATTGCTGCAATGTGTGTAAGTTGTTGCACTTAATGTCATAAAAATAATTATATTAAATTAAAATGTTGAACAAAATCGTCCAAAGTTTATTTGTTGTGCATTACAAAATAAATTAAAATAATCATATATATGTAATTAAATCAAAATGTTAAATAACATTTTTCAAATTTTTTTACAATAGATTATAACTTTTTTTAAAAAGTAGGATTCTATCTCTATTAAGCGTGTAATTATCGATTAACTTAATATATATGTATTTAATATATACAAAATATATAATTTGTTAATATCATTTGATATATATATTTATCTCTGGAATGGGCCCAAAAGTATGTATATGTATGTATGTATGTATATATATATATGTATATATATACATATATATATATATATATATTGACTGTACAAATTAATTGTTTTAAAAAATTATCTCACCATTAAAATATTCAAATTCATGTAAGTATGATTCAGACTTTTATATATATATATATATATATATATATATTAGTTATTATAGATAGATATATTGAAAACAAGTTTTTAAAATAACTTGTCAAACAACAACACAATTGTTATAAAACTAAACAACATAAGAGAGAAAAGGTATAGAGAAAGCAAATACAAGAAATAATTCTTATTAATTATTGTATTTTTAATATACTATTAAATACCTAATATATAAGGTTTATAAAATAAAATATGAATTTTGAATCAAATATGTGATAGAGATTAAATCTCTAATTAAATCTAAATTTATAATACAATAGAGATAAATTTTTATTTAAAATAAATATAATTTTAAGATAGATTTATCACATTTAAAATTTGACATTCAAATTATAACACTTTCCCTAAATGTTAAAACATTTGTTAAAAATTCAATAGGACAAAAAACTATCAAAGAAAAAAAGAGTACATTATTCTCACGCAATACGCTTAAGTTACATCATTAAAATATTTCTAGAAAAATCCAATGGGACAAAACCATAAAAAGAAAAAAGTACAAAGGCATATACAAATGTGCTCCCCCTAATAATGACCATCATTCAACATGAGATATTCTTTTAATTGACATATTTTAACATTACCACAACAATCTCTCAAATGTTGAAATAAATGTAATATCTCATGACAAATGGGTCTGCTTGGTCATCACTTGACTTCATATGTAGTACAATTAATTCATACTTTATAGATGCAAGGAACATGTTATTTTACACAATAGCTTATTTTGTCAATCATTACAAAATTAATTATAAACCTTACACTTATAAAATATACTGCAGTAATGATGATAATTCATATATCTAATTTATAATAAAACTCATCATTTTGTTCTTCTGTCAGATTCAACATTCATATATACTCTAATAACATTTATCAATGTCAATAAATAAACTGAGCATTAATTATCTTACTAAATAGTATCAACTGATTATAAAATGAAGAACAATATGAAGAAATTTTCATATCGTGCAACAAAATAATAATTAGATATATAATATGCATATGTTTTACTATAAGAAGTAATTTAATACAAGTTTATCACTCTTTAAGATAATTGCTTGCTTGCCATATTTTTAGGAGCACATAAAATAAATTAACATACTTTGTATCTAAAAGTTCTAAGTTATGGACCTAATAAGCCAAGAAGAGGGGTGAATAGTTTATTATAACAATTATGACTCATTTTAATTTTTAAACTAATTACAGCGGCCAGACATGCAGTTACGGAATAATTACAAAAATAAAGAAAAGATGACACTCAAATTTTTAGGTAGAAACAATCTAGGTCAACATGACCTAAGAGGAAAACCACCGGGACCACCTACCCTTACAGTGATAAAGCCCTTTTGTACTCTACTTCGCTCTTTTCTTCAAAGTCTCCTCAAGGTAAGTGAATGGATCTGGACCAACATTCTAAACAACTCTTCTCAAGCTCTCAAACACTTTCACGGAACAACCTAAAAGGTTAGCACAAATAACACAAGTGCAATGCGTGTTCTAGAAAGACTAATGCAATGAACAGTCCTATCAAATGTTTCAGTTAAATAATCAGATGAAAGTAGAAGTAAATTAAAAATCTAAAACAAATATAGTTTAAGCACAGATCTGTATTCAATGATTCCCAATATATTAAATAGGCTTAAATCTAACATAACCATGTAAATATAATAGATCAAAGATCAATGAATAAAGCAGGCATGAATTAGCATAGATGTAAAATATGGAAAGATAAATCTAAGCCTAGCACATGAATCATAAAATCAGCAAGTTAAGAAAATCAAGAGTATGGACATCTATTTATATGCAAACAATGATGTATTGTATTGTCTTGTGAAAACCTGATAGAAAATACGTCACTTGCTGACGTGTCAAAATGTAATAGGCAATTGAGAGTTGATTAGGATTAGAAATTGCATGTAAAAACCTAGTTATAGACGGCGGGATCGATCTGTCATGGAGGGGGATCAATTCGTCAATGAAAAAAGTTACGCCAGCGAGACTTTGGATCGATCCATCACACACGTGGATCGATCCAACCCATAGGGGGATCGATCTGTCTCTCTAGACCTCTAAAATAAAATTGCGCAAATTGAACACGATTGGTTGAGGATTGAAATGGGGTCGATCCAACTATAAAGTGATCGAACCAGATCAAAAAAGTTTGCCCGTTTAATTTTACACAGCGAGAGAAGGATTGTATGGGATAGTTTTGGGATCGATCTGTCTTGAGGGGGATCGATTCATCTATTTAAAAAGGCTTATAAAAGTCATTCATAAATCAAACAAAAGCCTATATAAGATGCACTTAGATATGTATGCAAGATACCTAAATATTAGTCATTGAAGTGTTGTGACCACTATGAGAGCTATGATATCTCGATACTTATTGAAAGAAGTCCTAATGACTAAAATATTATAACATAAAAAGAATGTCCGTGAAACTGCCAACACTCGTGGACCTCACAGTATCCATAACAATGTCACGTAACATGTAAAAATATCAAATTTTAATACACTAGATATCCATTAAAATTCACGCAGTAATTCACATTGCATTATTAGTACATGCCTATGAATTATCATAACAATAAATGACATTTGAATTTAATGCTTTTATAAGCAACAAGTACTAGTAATTTATTCATATTAGTAACTATATAAATAAATATTATGTTACTACTAGTCACATTTTAAAGTCATCTTAGATGTAAAGGAATAAAAAATTTGTATCTTACAACTCATTATTTTATATAAATTTATTTTTTTCAACACATTTTACATTTTTAGTCACTTGGACAACTAGTCCTTATAAATATCTAATGAACATCTCCTTATCTATTTTACTTTACGCATAAATGAATGAATATATTCCTGAAGTAATATTTTGTAATTGACCAATATTATTCTTTGTCAGCATTTAATAATTTTTATCAATATTAAGGATCCTTATAATCTCTTATTAAAGAGAGATATTAAAGAAAATATGTTGTATAATATTAATATATTAACATTTTCTTTCTCCAATAATCAAAATGATATTATTTTATATCAGGTACCTAAGACTCTATAGAAGTCAATAGTTGTTATAATCTATTTTTGATGTCATTTCTTGGAGAGTTAATTCATTTTATTCCAACAATAATTGTATTATTTTTGCTCCAATACAACTAAAAAACTTTAGATAAATTATGAATGTTTACTATTACTTTATTTCATTATCCTATAAGGACTTTAATAATTGCTCAAGTATTTTGTAGCTAAATTTTTTATTATCTAAATTCATCGATAATATATAGTACTCTATCATTGAGTAATTTTTTAAACTTCATCTTCCATAAGATTAATATATTTTAAGTAATTTTACGTCATTATCTTTTTTCTCTCCCCTAATGTTGGAAATTATTATCAAAAATTATTTAAGAAGCCTGTTTATCCTCAAAGGGTCCAATATATTCAAGATAAATTAAACTCAAAATATTTGTCTTTAAATTTATTAGTGGGCTCATCTCAATGTGTTGAGTCGGTACAATAAAAAAAAGTAACTTTATTTTGCCACTAATGTAAGTTACAATTAAGAAATTATAATAATAAATTTGTGGATTAAATTAAACCTAAAATATATCATGCTCCATAATAAAGCTAACAATATTATTTTCATAATAAATGATTTTTCAAAGGCATGAGATTTACTATCAACTTTTGTCAAATTTAGTGAGTTCATTTTGCCTTAGGAACATGTAACACATATAATTACTGAATAAAGAAAGGTTTGGACTATGGTCCACAACCATTTAACTTTCTATTGTACAATGAACCAATTTTGATTGTTTTGGTCGTGATAATTATTCAAGCTTTTATCCATCAAAATTTATTTTTTATTTACTATATAAATTGAAATAAGCTTTCCAAATATTGACTTCTATTCATGTATTTATGGTATTATATATTAGATCAACATATGTATCATTCGAGCAATTTTAGTCATAAAATTAATCTTTCAAAAAAAATTTCAAGTTTAAGCTTTTATCTGAGACTTTAGATATAATATACTTATATTTTACTTATAGTCTCAAATATCACTAACGTCAAATATATTCAAAATATTATATTTTTCCTCAACTTTAAACAATCTAAGTATAATTATATATAATAATTCATCTTATTTTAGTTCTTCAAAGCCTTTTATCAAGTTACACATGAAATTGTGCTAACTTTTAAAATGTATCAAGTATTGTTGCATAATCTTTGAGATACATAAATGTTTACCATTTCAATTAATAGACAATAGCTACAAGCCTACTTTAAATTCCATAATTTTATGGAGGATCATTATCCATCAAGATCAAAAAATGAAACATATACTAGATAATGTTCATAAGGCATTTGATTTTAACTAACATTCTCTTATTTTGCTTTTGCAGAAGCTCATGGTCCATTATAAAATTAGAGTTTAAATACGTCATAGTATAACAATAACTCCAAATAAGTTTCATTTGCCTATATGGGTTTTTGATTTTAATAATACAATAAAGATCTTAAATATCACATTGTCAATATGAACATAATAACTCAAGTCATGCATATGATCATCATACAACATTCACTTTTAGTAATGATATGATCAAAATATCTTTATTTTTTTAATAATTTATGCAAGTACATAATATTTAAATATATGTGTATTTCTCTATTGCTATTTTATAAGAATATTTCACTTGCAAAGATAGTATATAAAGTGTTCATAACTATTGTTAATTTTCACTCTCAATGTTGCTCAGTAAGCACACATGAGATCTATGTATGTATTTCTTTTGGCTCTCAAGAAAATATCTAATTGAATAACCCTTTTTCTCCAAAGTTTTTCAAATAAACGGTTAATGATATTAAGCACTTAAAATTTTTAAATAATTATGATTGAATTTTAGAGATATAGCACTCATATTTGAGCCATAAGTAGTGATTATTATATATCAAATTAATCACTTGCAACTATTCAAGATATACTTTTTTTTATTATAATAATTTCAATGTCAATATTAAATGACATTCATTTCAAGGATGATATAATCAAAATGTCCTTATATCTATAGTTATATGTAGGACATATACTGTTTATATAAATGCTATTATATCTTACTTCAATTGCATGTTTTACTCATAAAATGACATATTTTGCTCTCAATATTACTACTTAATAGCATACACGAGGCATTGAATATACTTTATTATATATGTTTGTTAGCATTGTAGCATGTAGACTCTCAATCAATGACATAAATGTAATTCTAAAATATTACATTTTATAGTTTCAAGAGAATAATTCAATCCCTTATTTTCTTATGTATATATGTAAATTTTGAAAAATATTTTATCATAACCATAGCAACAATGTAGCAACACAATTAATATTTACCAAGAGTGTTCCCAAGAAAGAATGGTGAGACAAGGCCTCCTAGAAAACTATCATCCTAAATAGAGCAACGTTTCTAAGAAAGACTAGTGGCACAAAGGCTTTCAAGAATTAACAACCTAGACAAAAATCCCTTAGATTCTACTGTTCATGCAATCACACTCTGGAAAATTTTATTGGGTTACCAAAACATGACAAAAAAAAATGGACGTAAATATGAAATTGAAATTTTAGTCCATTTATGTACTATTCAAAATCTCACAATCAATAATAATATCAAGTTAGCATGAAAATTAACACAAAATTTATGTATATTTAATTAATAAACATAAATAAATAGATACACATAAAAAAATATAATTAAATTATACCATAAAAATTTATTTAGGTAATTGTAAATTATATCAATATTGAAAATGTATTATTAGTAAATAGCAAAACATGATTTTGGAACTATTATGAAGTAATTATATTTAAATAACTTTAATGTAATTTATAATTAATTTTAAATAAATATTATTTAAGTAAGATACTATGGATATTACATTAAAAAAGTCATTTTTAATTTTTTTTAATTAATGTAATTACCATATATGTATACTACACATTTTATTCATTAATTATAATAAAAGATAAGTACAAATAAATTATTAATTTGAAAAGAAGGTAAATACTGACATATATTTATGGGACATTTCTATCTATCTATATAGCACAAAATATTCAAAATTCGTAATTCTTTTAGTAAAATAATAATAAATATTTATATAAATAAATTTAAATATATATTTATTATTATATTCATAAATATATTTGCAATATATTTATATATAATATTATTAAATAATTGTAATATATTTAGCAAGAAAATAACAAACAAAAATTATATTTGTTAATATCTTATAATAAATTAGTTTCAAATTTTATTGATAATTACTTTATTAAGCTTAACTAAAAAAATCTATTATTAAATAATATTTTTCTTCGTATTAATATTAAATTTTAATCTTAAATATGGTTAGATGATTCAAACAATATAACAAATAATCCTTTTATAATAATAAAAATTAAATAAAAATATATATCATTTATAACAAATTATTTATAGGAAAATATATTTAAATAATAAAATTTATAGTCCACAATAAAATAAGAAAATTTAATTTTAGACATTTTCAGGATTGGATGGCTTACCACCATGATGTAATATATGAGATTATTTTTTAGAATTTGTTAACTTCCTAATATAATGAGATATCTAAAATTATTGAAGATAATATTACAAATATAACGTGATATCGAAAATTATTGAAGATAATACTACAAATATAATGTAATATCTAAAATTATTGAAGACAATATTATAATATGAATATATATAGATATTAATATATAGACCAAACAATTTAACAAATTTAAAAGGTAAATAAAACATAAATATTATTGATTTGTGATACTCAATTAACTATATCAAGAAATAAATAAAAAATCTTAGATAGATTTTGAATGAAAATAAAATTTGAGTTTAATTATAAAGAATAAGAAAATTTAAGAACTTGTGAATTTTGTGATTTAGTATTATACCACAAAAGGTTTATAGTACATTATGGCCAAAACCATAAATCTTGAACAAATAATTGTGTTAATAATGTGTTATAAAACTAAGCAAAATAAGAGAATAAAAATATAGATAAAGTAAATAGAAGAAATAATTCTCATTGATTGTTGTGTTTATAATACACTATTAAAGACTTTATTTATAGAATTAATAACACACAATATGAATTTTGAATCGAATATATGAAAGAGATTAAATTTTTAATTAATACAAATTTATGATATAATAGAGATAAATTTTTATTTAAAATAAATCTAATCATAAGATAAATATATCATATTTAATATTTGACATCTAAATTATAACAATAATCATGTATTTTTATTTTTTATTTTAAATAATTTTTTAAAATAATGGCCAAACACTTAATTATTTTTAAATTTTTAAGTGATTTAAAATAATTCTTAAGAATAATTTTTGAGTTATGTGGTCGGCTCCAAAAATTTTTTTAGTCCAGCTTAACACAGCTATTACCCACCCCTATTAGCCTCAGTGCCTCACCTAAAAATAATTTATGGGTCCACCTTGCGGGCTAGGAAGGCATGGAAACTATAGTATTAGGTTAGTATTGATATCAATGATGTAATTGGAGCTCTGGCTAGAAAAGTTTGTTGGGTTGTTGTCCCAAAGGACCACTTTTCCTTCAAGATCTCAGATAATTATCTGTTAGCTCAAGGGAAAATATTTATTTCTTTGCATTGAGAAATTGTATATAATTGAGTATGTTGTGACTATTGAAGTTATTTTATTATCTGTTAGCTCAAGGGAAAATATTTATTTCTTTGAATTGAGAAATTGTATATAATTGAGTATGTTGCAACTATTGAAGTCAGTTTATGTAGACTAACGTAATTATTATCAACTTTAAATTATATCAAATAATTTAAAAAATATTTTAAGATAAAATTGGATTAATAAAACAATTATCAAATAAGCATATATTATATATATTAATTAGTTGCGGTGATCACACACTTTAAATCGTTATTAAAAACATATATATTTTGAAATTTATATAGCGAAAGTTGTTTATCAAACAGTAATCACAAGTAAACATCATTAATAATAGAAAAGTAATGAAGATCAAATACAAAATACATTATCTTTACTCATTCAATATTTCTATCTTTATCAAAAAAAGATTTTTACTTATTAGAAAATAAACACAACCAGAAAAATCTTAAATTGCAATATAAACAATCGTCTTCCATCTAGTGTACTTCAAAGAAAAATTCTCTTTGAGATTCTAGCATCTCATGTATCCTTGTCATCATTTCATAATCTTCCAACCCGTGTTTTTAGTTGTGTTACTTTTGTTCATGTTCCTAAAAATTAAAGAACTAAGTTGGATCCTCGAGCAATTAAGTGTGTTTGTTGGTTATGGAGGATATCAGAAAGGATACAGGTGCTACCATCCACCTACCATAAAGTACTATGTCACTATGAACGTTACTTTTTTTGAGGACATGAGTTATTTTTCTTTCTTTGATACTGCTCTTCAGGGGGAGAAAATAAAAGATTTTTACTTATTGGAAAATAAACACAACCAGAAAAATCTTAAATTGCAATATAAACAATCGTCTTCCATCTAGTGTACTTCAAAGAAAAATTCTCTTTGAGATTCTAGCATCTCATGTATCCTTGTCATCATTTCATAATCTTCCAACCCGTGTTTTTAGTTGTGTTACTTTTGTTCATGTTCCTAAAAATTAAAGAACTAAGTTGAATCCTCGGGCAATTAAATGTGTTTGTTGGTTATTGAGGATATCAGAAGGGATACAGGTGCTACCATCCACCTACCATAAAGTACTATGTCACTATGAACGTTACTTTTTTTGAGGACATGAGTTATTTTTCTTTCTTTGATACTGCTCTTCAGGGGGAGAATTCATATTTTGAAGAGTTGTATCATGAGAAGGAGGAATTGGAAGGAGGAATTGGAAGGAGGTGAATAAGTAATGCAGGCAGGAGATATTTTAATGGATCTAGTTGACATTCTCAACTCATTAAATTCAGTAGTTGAAGAAGCAAAAACTCATCCAGAAATAGATGATCCAAGCATCCAGGCACCAGCTTCGATCATTGAAAATGTATCTGAAGACACAATTGTTCCCTCAGTCGTCGTTCCTACCCTTGACCCACAGTTCCTTGGTACTGAAGATTACTCATCTAAGGTATGGTCACCTACTCATACTAATAGTATTGAGTCTAATGTTGGACAGTTTTTGTTACCAAATAAGTCTACTTGAGGTCAACCAACCAAAATATATGAACTCACTGTTCATGCAAAATCAAAGTACCCAGTAACCAACTACATTTCCACTAAAAGATTGTATAAGCCATATGAATCATTTGTGAATCAAATATCTATTGTATCAGTACCTAACAAAGTGCATGATGCGTTGGTAGATCCAAAGTGGAGAAAGTCTATAGAGGAAGAAATGAAGGTGTTATAGTACAACAATACTTGGCAACTTGTGCCTCCACCACATGGCAAGAAGGCAGTCAGTTGTTGCTGGATGTTTACTGTGAAACATAATGCTGATGGATTTGTAAATCGATATAAAGCACGCCTCTTAGCAAAAGGGCTCACTCAAATATATGGTATAGATTATAATGAGACCTTTGCTCCTATTTCCAAAATGATCACTATTTGGGTTCTTCTTTCGCTTACCGCTAGCTTGAATTGGCCACTTCGGTAGTTCATATCAAGAATACGTTTTTTCATGGAGAGTTAGCTGAGGAGGTGTACATGAGTCTTCCACCTGGCTATGTAGCTTCTTCTTTTGGTAATTTTGTATGCAAATTGAGGAAATCTCTATATGGTCTCAAACAATCACCTCGTGCTTGGTTTGAGAGATTTTCACATTCATGTGGAAGGGTTATTACAGACAAAGTAATTTATACCATGCATTATTTCTCAACCATCAATAAGGAGGGTAATAGCCCTAATTGTTTATGTTGATAATATAGTAATCACTGGAGATGATATTGTTAAGATGGATAGATTATAGAGACAACTAGCTTTTGAGTTCGAGATAAAGGATTTGGGTGAACTAAAGTACTTTTTAGGGATTAAGGTATCTAGGGGGAGAGAAGAGATTTTTTGTGTCAGAGAAAGTACATTCTTGACCTACTAACAAAGATAGGTATATTGGATTGTAAATCTATTGACACTCCTATTAAGCAGAACCATTGTTTAGCAGAATATCCGGATCAGGTATCAACTAATCGAGCTCTCTATCAAAGGTTGGTTGGGTGCTTAATTTATTTGGCTCACACTAGACCAGATGTTACATATGCAGTAAGCATGATAAGTTAGTTTATGCATAACTTAAGTGAGAGTCACATGGATGCTATTGTGAGAATTTTAAGATACTTGAAATCAACTCCAGGGCGAGGAGTAATATTTTCTAAACACAACAACATTCTTGAAGTTTTTGATTTCACATATGCAGATTGGGCTAGAAATATACAGACAAGAGATCGACATCAAGTTACTTCACTTTTGTAAGAGGTAATTTGGTCACATGGAAAAGTAAGAAACAAAAAGTTGTGGCACGATCTAGTGCTGAGGCTAAATATAGAGGTATGGCTCATAGGGTGTGTGAATTGCTGTGGCTGAGAAATCTATTACTCGATTTGGGTTTCAAACTCAAAAGTAATATGAAGTTGTATTGCAACAATCGAGTAGCCATTAATATATCACAAAATTCAGTACAACATGATCGCACTAATCATGTGGAGGTTTATCGTTACTTTATAAAAGAGAAGCTAGATGCCAAACTTATTAGATTTCCTTTTGTTCCCACTGAAGAGCAACTTACAAATATACTTACCAAATGAGTTTTCAAAAAGACATTTTATGACTCACTAAGCAAGTTAGGCATGGTCGATGTATATGTGCCAACTTGAGGGAGAGTGCTAGTATAAGTCATATATGAAAAGTGTACAATATATGAAATGCATAATATATTGTAATTAATACTTATCAAACCTATCGTAATTAATATTTTGCCTTTTCTATAATAGAAACTTAGATTATATTCTTGTCATATCTTATACATACCTCAATTGTGAAAAGAATAAAAAATAATTCAATCTCATTATATTTAACTACAGGCCCATGTAGGAAAATTTCTTGTGGTTCAGGTGATAAGACTCTCAATTCTCCCACTAGGAACCCAAGTTCGAATCCCACCTAGATGTGTGAGTGTATTTTTTCTTTATTAATAAAAAAGAAGAAAACTTTAGAACCCCTTTTTAAGAATAAAAAAAACTACAGGCCCATAGGCTCGGATTTAATTACTCAGATTAGACCCATTTTGTGGGTTATTGGCTTTTTAACCAAAGTAGCTAAACGGCAGAGTTTTGGCCATGACAGTTTTACGATTATCCCCTCAGCTTCGATCATTCATCATTTTCAGTCATTATTTTCAGTTTTACGATCATTCAGTATTTCTTCACCTCGCGTCTGGTAATCGATTCACTATTTGCTCGCAATTTCTCAATTGTCTCGCATTGATTATAAATCACCATTTTCACTCAGCTACGTTTGGTGTTTGGTGGTTGAATACACAAAACTTGGCATTTTATTTGGATTATTAGTCCAGACATAGAATTCTGGTAGAATCAAACTATTCTTGAAGATGAAGATGAAAACAGAGCTTAATATATTGAACTGAAAGAAAAAAAAAAACTTAATAAAGTAGGAAAGAGTGGAGCAGATGAAGAATTGAAGATGAAGATGAATTGTTCTCAAGCTTTCGACTATGTCTGCAAAGAAGTATTTAGTTTAATTCCAATCACCCACTGGAAGAAGAAGAAGAACAACTTATGTACATTCACATTTTGTATGTACAGGTTACATACACATTTATTTTGTATGTAACCTGTACATTCACATTTTGTATGTACAGGTTACCTGTACATACGAACTGTTCTTCCTGCAAAATGTGAATGTACAGGTTACATACAAATTTATTTTATATGTAACCTGTACATTCACATGAAATGCATTGTATTGTTTGTATGTTATTGTTGTTTTAAACAGCTTACAAAATGTGAATGTACAGGTTACATACAAAATGTGAATGTACAGGTTACATACAAATTTGTATGTACATGTTACATACAAATTTGTATGTACAAGTGTACAGGTTACATACAAAATAAATTTGTATGTACAGGTTACATACAAAATAAATTTGTATGTAACCTGTACATTCACATGACATGTACATACAAAATGTGAATGTACAGGTTACATACAAAATAAATATGTATGTAACCTGTACATACAAAATGTGAATGTACAAGTCCATAAGCTTCGAAGGAAACACGGAAATGACGAAGTTTTTACGAATACTCAGATAAAGGGATATTTTGGTAAAAATCATATATATTATATAAATAAAACTCACCGTTTAGATCTAAAAAGTGCTATTTAGGTCCAAAAAGCTTTTTTATTCAAATCTTTGCTATTTGAGTAATTCACTGCATAGGCTCGCCGCACTCATAAGCCTAAATCGACCCATTAGATTTATGTGATAGGTTCTATTTTAAATAGAATCTTTATGAGCTAGAATCATAAAGCCACCAAATGCCTTGTGCGGTCGTTCCTATAACCCTTACACACTAAATTTGCAGTTATATTATTGAAGTATCAATATAGATTAATGACTTTTTACAATAAATTCAATAAATATATATGTGTATTATCTTTCACAAATTGTATTATTGAAAAAAAAAATATTATTTTATTATTAATAATTAATTATTTTAATAATTAGTATAGAACTCTTTATTTTCGATATATATGACTGTGATTGTAAATATATTTGCTGCGTATGATGGTATATTAGGTTTCCTTTTTTCAATTGGTGTAATGATTTTGTGTATATATATATATATTGTGATGAAATCATTAATCTATGTATTTTAGATTGTATTAATTAAAAAAAAAGGGGTAAATATTGCAGTACCGCCTGCGGACTGTTGGACGGTTTGCATTGTACTGTTAAAGTACTACCCTCCTGCTTTGTTGTATCTTGTTGAATCATATATTATTTAATTTAAATTACAAAATTCTGAATTTATTTTTTATGGTCAATTTTAACATAATCTCACCCAATTTTAGTCAAAATATTGGCCTATATTAGTGATAGTTTTCAACATTGACATGTTTTATAATCATTCAAATAAATTTTATTTATATAATTTAATTATAAAGTATTATGTGTATTTATTTTAAATTTTGACAAATTAAATACACAATAATTTTGGGTTAGTTTTGATACTGAATTTTTTTGGGATATGTTGTTGAATGTGAGATTTTTATATATTAAATAAATGCACTAAAATTTTAATTTCACATTTACGTTCAAATTCTTTGTTATGTTTTGTTAAACCAAATAAACCTCGTATGAATTATAAAGTAAATTATGTGTATAACTTTTGCAAGTATAAACACACATATAATTTGGGTTTATTTTATTTGAAATTTGGGTGTTGTAGTTAAATGTGAAATTTAAATAGCAATCAAATGCTTAGTGCTTGCATCTCGTAAGCCTAAATGTGTCAAGTTGCATAATATGTTTTGTGATTTTGAGAGTACTTAATATACATGATTATAATAAAATGTATAAATAAATAAATTAATAAAATCTCAATTTCACAATTTTATCTAAATTTTTTTAATGAAATGAAATAATTGGTTAACCCAAAGTAAAGTTTTGTGATATAACTTAATTGTAAAGTGAAACATGTGTGTCAAGTTATTGATAAATAAGAAATAAAATTTTGTGTTGGTTATTTTAGATCTGTAATTAAATGTGAAGTTAAATAACAATTAAATACTTATGTATTTGCCTCTCATAAGTTTAAACATGTTAGATTGCAAACTCTATATTGTGATCTTGGAAAGTAATGTTGTAAAAATTACTAAGATTCTTACGGATAAGCAAATATCTTCTCGATATTTTATTATTCGGCAAGAATACTTAGGTTGATGAAAAAAATAATTAAAGTTATGAACCGTGTAATCTAATTCATCCTCTCGATGATAGATTGACACATTTGGATCTAGTTGTGATATTTAATTGTTTTACTTTATAGTGCGTAAGAGTCTATTTATAAATAAAACTCTAGCATGAAATTGAAGAAATAAATAAAAGTATGATTTTGATTTTACATGCATCTAATTGTTATTATTTTTTCATATTGGTATGAATGACTTTAGCACGAAAAAAAAATAAAAAGAAATTATAATATACATGATCCTCTTTTACTACTGCGTGTAAGTTATTAAAGTCAATTATTCAATTTTGATGGTTATGAGATGTCTTTGCTATGTTTATGCCATCAATGTTATGAACGAATGTGATAAAATTTATAAGTATATTATATGACAACATAAAAAGTAGAGTAATTAATATTCTATTCAAGGACAATTGCATTGGTTGGTCCAAAAGTAATATGTTAAATACATGTTGATACTGTACACGTTTGTCGTATGATTATTATACACATGATAGCGTGTAAACTAGAACGAATGATATAGGGCTCTATCAAGATACGATGCTTTATCAGCCCATCAATAACATTTATAATTAATGTGAACTTATTCTGTAAAAATGACAAAACTGGTTTTTAAAATTTAAGTGTACTAAAAGTCTACAAAACAGAAATACAATGATATTCTCAAATAATTTTTCTAAATGACTTTTCCTTTTTCAGAATATCATTCTTAAAAAAAATTACATTTTGCCATTGAAATATTGTGGGGTGTTTTGAATACTGTATTTGATTCAAATGTTATGAAAATAATTTATGGTCTAGCAAGCATAAATCTTTGTTATAGCTAGTGCATTAGTATTTACTTCTAAAAAAAAAAAATGTGTCAAATCAAATGAAGATGTTTTGAGCATTGATATTATTCATTATTTCTATAATATTTTTGGTGTTAAGTTTTGACATATTAATAGTTTTTCTAGCCATTGAAGAAAATTTTCATTTTCTAAAGGTGAATAATATATATATATATATATATATATATATATATATTAAATTTTTTATACATGTACACATTATTTAAAATATTTTTTCATAGAACATATCTTCTTCATGATGTTGTGTGAGTTGATTAAGTTAATTTAAAACTCTTATTTTCAGTATTGAGGCAAGCTTAATAAGATAATATTTATATATCGTAATATTATTTATATAAATTAATGCCTAAAAATTATGTTTACAAAGTTTTAAATTAAAATCAGACATTTATCGTACTTATCCATTTTTCACTCGAATTTATACACTCTAGTTGCACCTATATTTTATGCCAACCACGAATTTAGCCATATCAATAATCATATTTGATTTATTTATAAATGAAGGTATACATGATATTTTTTTCAAAATAGAATATGTACGTGATTTTTTTTGTAGCAATATAATCTTGTTTTGGTATAAGAGATTTGTTTGAATTTTCATTTAATATTTTTTTCGTTGCGTTTGTTTTCTGATAAGTAAACATATTTGTTGACAAAGATAGAAATTTTGAATGAATGAAGATAATATATTTTGCGTTTAATCTTCATTACTTTTCTATCAATAATGTTTACTTGTGGTCACTATTTAATAAACAATTTTTGGTGTGTAAGTTTCAAAATAGATATATTTTCATTAACAATTTAAAGTGTGTGATCACAGTAACCTACATATTTACGTATTTTGAAAGTGTTCAATATTTGATTTAAAACACCCATACAGTGATAAATATTTGTTGTTTATTTGGTCTCCAAAAATATGTTTTCATTGTTCGTTAAATGTTAATTCAAACATGTATATAAAGACCAGTGGGAGTGAACAAATCTCATTTGATAATAGTATTTTTCGTATAAATATTTTGTGTGCAAGGTTTTATTTGAGATAAGATAATTTGATTATTTGGCAATTTTTTGAAATCTTGATGAATCCATAAAAAATTTAGGGATTAAAGATATCAAGATATTTAAGCTTAATCTGTGTCTCTTATCTAAATAGGAATTTCTTGCAACCTTATTACACAATGAGTCCAATGAATATGAAACATTTATTCAAAAAATTGTTATGAAAACATAAGTGTTAACTCAAGTGTGCAGTATACATTTGGAAATTGCCGGCAAGTGTTATGATCAGTATATCAAGAGAAAAATAGTTGAGTGTAACTTGGATTGTTCTCAATTACTTGTTATAATCGTCAAGAATAATTTGAGGTATTATGTATTGTGATCTCATGTCAATATTAAATAATTGAGACTGTTTGATGTGACCTTGTGTCAATTTTGGATAATCTAAGGTTGTTTTGGGTAATTTCACATGCTATTCTTAATTGATTATTGTGGTGCCAAATATGTTAAGCAATTCAAAATTGTCTGATATTAAAAATGAATCTTTTTTTGTTGCAATGTGCTATTCTACACTTCAAATTTCTTTAAATAAAAAAGATAAAGACATATTATGTTAGGCTATAATAGCCAAATAGATGCAAAATTAAATTTTCTAGTACAAAGAATTTTATCTCTGTAATACAAGATTACTGAAAAATTTATTAGTGATTATTCTGCAATAAGTGTTTCTACTATGACATGAATAGTTATTTGTACTCATTGTTATGTGTCATATTTTGTTTATGAGAAGCATGCTACGAGTGCATTTATATATATGAATATACTCACTATAGGTCAGCTGATATGTGAATATAAAGTGCATATTTCAAGTGAATAGGATACCTATTGATATATTAAGTGAGTTAATTAGAACTCAATGATTTTCCATTTGACCACGTTATTGTGCATATGTTGGTCATTTCTGTTGTCATGTTCAGTGTTGCACAAACATTATTGTTTATAATATGACATTATACTCTGAGACATTTATGATCTAGTTTTAGAAGGCTTGAAAATAAAGCAAAAAACATTTTGGGTGGACGCACAAGCCTTGACGACTTAGGCATGTTTGTTTTGTTTACATGCAATTTGTTATGTCATACTCAACTATTTCCTATGTCATATGATAGAGAGTTCTTATTTGCATGATAACATCCTTTCGATATTTTACGTGGTAAGATACTTTCATGTCTATATTGTTGGACTAGGTTATAATTATGCTTGCTCATATTTGATATTTGATATTTCTTTTCACTTGTATGGTCTAGTTTATCTATGATGCAGTCCAAATGGGAGAAAATTTAATATTAAACTAATTTTATATATGGACTGGCATAAATTTTCTATGACAAACATTAATAGAGAAATGTCAAAACGTTTATGGAGCATGTTACAAGTATATCAATAAACCAATATCTAGTGAATATAATTAGCTATAAAGATACCGATAATGGAGGCATAATATTTGCATGTTATGAGAAAACTTGTTGTAAAATATGATATATAAAATTATTCAAGGGTTATATCGAGTTGCTAGCACTATTTTGAAAAATCTTGATGATATATTGTGGCCTCTACAATCAATTTTCCTCAATAATAATAATTACATGCCTATATGTATAGAACATATTAGATTCACTCTACAATTTTGCTCGATCTTGTTTTAAGAGCATGTTTCCCACTTAAAATTTGTGTGTAAATCCATTCATGTGTTGGATCAGTGAGAGTTTAACATAAATGTGTAGTATATGATCTAGTACTGTGTAGTCATCATCACATGTTTTACAGTCACTACATACTTTTGGTTAAAGGGTGACAAAATTAAGAAACATTGTGTTTCAGTCTCAAGTATGCATATTGTTAATACACAGGCACCTCCAGTATCCATACATAAGTGAATTATTGTCGCTATACTTTAAATCTCCAACGCCAGATTATGTGTAATGTACACTTTCCATATATCACTGCATATATCGGTTTGACTCATAAGTTTTGAGATGCATTATTTGATATGATAATATTATTGAATATTTAATGCATGATTATGCTATCCAAGTGGGAGAGTTGTTGAAATTATTTTATGTGAACTAGCATAATCATTATCAACTTGAAATTATGTCAAATAATTCATAAAATATGTTAGGGCAAAATTGGATTAATGAAACATTTATCAAATAAACATGTATTATACTGAATCTATAATGGATTAACCAAACATATTTATATTGTGTAATAGGCCATAGTCTCGCCGCACTTAAAAGGCTAATCCAGCCCATTAGATTTAGAGTTATGTGATAAGTTCTATTATAAATAGAACCTTTATGCTCTAGAGTCATAGAGTCACTAAATATTTTGAGTACGATCGTTCCCATAACTCTTACACATACTAAATTTGCACAATATTATTAAAGCATCAACTTAGATGAATAACTTTCTAAAATAAATTCAATAAATAGGTAAGTGTATTATCTTTCATATGTTGTATTATTAAAAATAAAAACATTATTTTGCTATTCATGATTATTTTAATAGCTACGGCATAGAGAGATGTATATGGTGAAAAATGCTTTGTTTGTCTTCCTCCAATTTGTCTTCACTTGCCAGGACTCTTCATTAATTGAAGATCTTTCAGGTAATTTCTTCTCTGCTCTCTCGATACCGAAAGTTTCTTGAATCTTCACAGCAGATCATTGATTGTTCTTGTTGAATTAAACCTGTTTGGATAGTTTTTACCTTCTCTCTTGAACCGAATTTTTCTATTTGAATCTACTCAGATTTGTTTGTTTTTACGTCATTTAGTTTTTAGTTTATCCTTTTCACTCTGTGGAGGGAGATGGAGGATGATCCAGATGAGTAGTGGTATGGAGGCTTTGGTCATGAGAAGCCTGTTGGTTTCTGAAGCATCTTTTATTGTCTTCATGCGTGCGTGCAATTTCTTCATTTGTGGTTCCATATTTTCAGGTTTGTGCAAAAGGTTGAAAGTTGAAACCTCACTAAATCTTCCAAAGCTACGGAGAGTTTGATTGGACATATTTTCAATTCACCTTCTCTGGGTGTTTCTGCTACCTTAACTTTCATCTATAAAGAGAAATAGAATTCTCAAAAATAGAATCATAAAATTGATTCAAATGTTGAATATTTATATCTCCATCTTACAACTATTTATATTAAAAATAAAATAAATAGTAAAGTAACATTATTTTTTCTAAAAGTTGACTTTATTTACTTTTCAAACCCAGGAATAATTATTTAAAAGTTCTCCAGTACAAATAACGTTGCACAAGTAACTTTACTTGTTCTCAAACATAATTTACTTTTCATACCTAAGAATAATTATTTAAAAGTTCTCCAAGTACAAATAACTTCACCTTTCGAAAAAAGAAGAAAGAAAGTAACTTTACTTATTCTTCATGCACAACTACAATTATTTAAATATTCCAAAAATAATTTTAGATATTATTTAAGTAAATAGGTTGCACCATACCTAAAACAACATATTGAATTTGAATGCTGTTTGAATCATGGAGGACGTGGAGCCTACATCGGATCATGTCTCGTTGCTATTGTTGATGAACACGATGTGGTCTGTGCTGAAGGTGTTCTGTTTTGTGAAGTTTTTATTTGGTTTTTTGAATGCCATGTATGGGCTGCTAGCTGTGTTCAGCTTGTTCAAGGTTTGCTTTGCTCTTGGTTTGGTTGTTTTCAGGAAGTTCTAGCTTGGACAGCTAGTGTTGGATACTATTTCTGATCCTTGAGCTTTAAGTTTAAGCACAAGAGTTCTTGGAGCTCTGATTGTAGACTGCTATCTGCAAGTTTCATGGTGAGAAATGATAGCAACATACAAATTTGCACCAATGCTATTTATATCATGTCACGTTTGTATCATGTCGTGACAAAATTATTTTTAAAAATGGATAAGTAATTAATTAGATAAGCCATGTGGCACGAAATATGTAGCATGGGTGCTAAAGTGTCGTTATAGTTATCTGATTGTGTTGCCTTTTTAGTGAAAGGTTTGAGTTGCCATGGCTTGTTCTCCTTGTATTTGTTAGAAAAATATAATATTCAACCCAAAAAAAGAAAAAGAAAAGCCTGCAGCGGAAATAGATATATTAATCAAAACACAATGTACAATAAAAAATAAGAGTGAATGCTGGCATTAACACAAGTTTACTATAATTGGAATACTGTTCATCCAAACCAAAAAGTTAAGTTGAATAGTAAGAATTATTTAACATTGAAACTAATTCTTCAATTAAGCTTCATAAGCAGCTATAACTTGGGTTTCCATTAAAGAAAAAGGGTAGCTATAGACTCCAAGGGAATAATTACCTGTATTCTGTACAAGTTATGGCTGCTGAAATTTGTCTACAAATCATATCTCCTCTATTTCTGGGGATGCGTAGCAAAATTGTGAACCCAGATGATGCCCAGATATAAATCAATGCGCAAATATTGCTGGCCAAGTTACAACATGAAATAAGAATGGGTGGCTATTACTTTTTGAACACCATCTGACCATGTTCATCCACATCAAAAAGTCGCCCTACAAGTCCATCCCAACTTTCCCTCCTTTTCTTGAATGATGATAATGACAAGGATTCCACGCTCATTCTTCCTGAGTTATCCCCTTCTTCTACTTCACGAAAAGTATCCTCATTCACGTGTTCATTAAATGTCCCATAAGGTGTTGACAAGTAAGCATGAGGAATATCCAAAGCTACAGCCCTTTGAATTGCTGCCTTGTACTCCTCACTGTGCTCTCGAGCAAGAGATGCTTGCCGCTCCATCTTCTGCTTTGCTGGAATTTCCATATTGCGATCATTTTCCTGCATCAACTGAACCAATTTGAAATAATATTAATACTGCTAAAAGAATCCAAATGTTAAATCTTGGTAACCATTAAACTTGATGTAATATCTTAACATATGCCGCAAATTATAATAAAAGTTATGGGCGTATATCCTAGATCTGTTGTGACAGCAGACAAGGATCAGTACAACATCAACTGGACCTTGCCCTTGGAGCAATGACCATGAAACTCTTATCCTTTAACGAGCAAATTCCATTGTTATTTCAGAAAGGATTTCGAACTTACATCAAGAGCCATTTGGGATTCTCTTTCTATCCAAATGATAGCATGGTCAGAAAGTGCATTGCAAGAAAGAACTATATGCTCAAACCTCCCATCCACCGGCACAGCTGTCCTTACTACAGGCGGAAACCTTCCTACCCTGCAGTTACCAAGCATCCAATTACTTGTGTTATCTCTAATTTTTACCTCGAGCATTAATGTGAGAACATTTGTACAAAAGTGAAATCCAACAGAGTAAGAAAACAAACGTGATGATTTTTCCAGCTAATACTGAATACATGAACAGGTAAGATATGTATTTTGCCCTCTTTCCTTTATTATTTTTTTATCCCTGAATCAAACGTTTCAATCACTTAATGAAAATGTTACTCTTAATAAGGACCAATTAGAAACGAAACAAGAAAGCTCTGAAATGGATATATACTTCAATTAATAATCTGTGTATACAGTACATAATTTATAGAAACTTTACAGCAGAGCACTCTAAGCATTATCTACAAATATCTACACAGTTGCCATTAACAATGCTACACGTGTACAAGACTAATCTAAAGCCTAACTGGCTTTAGTATTCCCCCTCAAACGGAGGTCTGGGCAAGACGATAAGTTTGCTTCTGAGAGCTCCAAACTGTGTAGAAGCTAATGGTTTAGTCATAACATCAGCCACCTGATCATGCATGGAAACATGTTTCACTTGCAATTGTGAATCTGCAATTTGTTCTGTAACAAAATGTAAATCAATTTCAATATGTTTTGTACACTGATGTTGCACAGAATGCTCTGCTATATATTTTGCTGACACATTATCACACAGTATCACAAGAACTCCTTTGAGAGACACTCCCAATTCTTTCAGCAAGGACTTTAACCACAAAACTTCTGCAGTAGCTTGAGTAACTGCATGATACTCAAACTCTGCACTACTTCTAGAAACTACACGTTGTTTACTAGACTTCCATGATATAGGGCTGTTCCCTAGAAACACACAAAAGTCCCAATACTTCATCTATCATCAGGGCATGATACCCAATCTGCATCTAAAAACACTGTGAGCTCCATGTGAGTACTCTTATGCAGCGTTACTCCATAGGTCTGAGTTCCCTTCAAATATCTTAACAACCTTTTAGCAACCACCCCATGTTGTAATGTAGGACTTTGCAAAAATTGACACAACCTATTCACAACAAAAGCTATGTCTGGCCTAATAATTGTGCAATACTGCAAAGCCCCAATGAGACTTCTATAAGAAGGATCTGCTAGAACTTCACCATCAGACTTGGATAATATTCCCCCTGACACCACTAGACAACCCAAACTTGTCAAGCAAACTGTGAACATACTTTGCCTGACATAAATGAAGTACATCAGATTTCCTACATACTTCCAAACCAAGAAAAAACTGCAGATTACCCAAAGTCTTTAAGAGCAAAAGTGCCATGAAGCTGATGAATAAAACCTTGTAACTTAGAAGAGTTATTTCCAGTAATGATGATATCTACATAAACCAAAATGTAGATCACAATACCACCTTGTTTAAAGACAAACAAAAAAGAATCAGCCTTAGAACTGTCAAAACCCCATGACTGTAGACAAGAACTAAGTTTATGAAACCAAGCCCGTGGGGCTTGTTTCAAACCGTAGAGAGCTTTAACCAACTTACACACATAATGAGGGTGGTGAGAATCAACAAAACATTTAGGTTGTTGCATGTAAACATGTTCCCCAAGTTCACCATTTAAAAAGGCATTATTAACATTCAATTGTTTCAAAAGCCAATCATTGCAAAGAGCCAAGTGTAAAACAGTCCTAACATTAATTGGTTTAACAACTGAGCTAAAAGTATTAAAATAATCCACACCATAAGTTTGATTAAACCCCTGAGCCACTAAACGAGACTTCCTTTTATCAAGAGTACCATCTTGCTTCTCCTTCGCCCTATATACCCAAGTACAACCAATAACCTTCTGATCAAGAGGTGGAGGAACCAAAACCAATGTTCCATTATGTATTATAGCATCATATTTCAATTTCATAGACTTTTGCCACTCAAGATTAAGAACAGCTTGTTTGAAAGATGTAGGAGTTGAAGGCAAGGAAACAACAGAAGCAAGATGCAACTTTGGTTTGACAATGCCACTCTTAGAACGAGTCTGCATAGGATGAACATTTGTAGAACCACCAACAGAAGATAAGACAGGAAGAGAAGAAGAAGGACCTTGATCAAAGGCAATACATACAGAACAGACATAAGGGGAACTGCAAGATATAGGAGAAGGTAAGACTACGCTAGGAGAGGAAGAAGCACCTCGAGGCACATCTGACACAATAGAAGAGGAAGTAGGACACAAAATAGAAGCAGGACTAGTAACGTGAGGAACAATAACAGAAGTAGGTAAAGTAGAAGAAACAAGTGGAATAGTGAACATTAGGAGATTGATTGATGAGAAAAGGGAAAAACATACTCGTTGAAAATCACACATCCTAGTGTAGATGCGACTTGTAGGTACATACAGACACAAATACCCACTTTGCTTACGAGCATAACCAAGAAAAATACATGGTAAAGCTCGAGGTTGAAGTTTATGCTGATTAACATGTCTAAAACATGGAAAACACTCACAACTAAACACTTTGAAGAGACTATAATCAAGAATGGTAGAATATAACACCTCATAAGGGGATTGAAACTCATTGACAGGAGTGGGCAGCCTATTTAGCTAAAAAATAGTAGTCCTAAAAGTATAAGGCCAATAAGACAAAGGTAATGAGGAATGAGTGAGGCGAGTCAAACCAGTTTCAACATGTCTATGTCTTGACTCCACCACACCATTTTGTTTAGAGGTGTAAGGACAAGTAAAACGATGAATAACCCCCAAAGACTCAAGAACACATTCCAAAGCTTTAAACTCACCACCGTTGTCAGATTGAACCATTTTAACAGAAAGTGTTATATTGCCTTTCAATCATTGTGAGAAAGTTAAGAAAAATAGGTTTAACTTGGTCTTTAGCATTAAGAAAGAAACACCACATAAAACGTGTGGCATCATCAACAATAAGAAAAGCATAACGTGCACCAATACAAGCTTTAACAGGAGACACCCACAGATCAACATACAAAAGTTGAAAAGGAGAAACAGAACGAACATGCCTAGAAACAAAAGGCAATTTATATGACTTAGACATAGCACATGAAGTGCAAAACACATTATTAGTACTAGAGGGTTTAATACTAGTAGAATGTAAAACTTTATGAACTAGATAAGCTGGATGCCCCAATCTGGAATGCCAAAGAGAGACATCAGTAGAAAAGGCACAAGCTGCAAGAGGAGGGTTGGAAGGCACATGCTCATTACTGATCTTGTAAAGACCATTGTGAGATTGACCTTGTAGAAGAACCCTATTTGTGAGTTGATCCTTTGCAAAGAAAACAGAAGGATGAAATTCCACAAAAGCATTGTTATCAACGCACAATTTATGAACAGATAGAAGATTGCAAGAAATATCAAGAACGTGTAAAAGTTCCTTAAGATGCAGCACACAAGGAAAAACAAGTTGAGAAGAACCTCTATGACAAACGAGTAAATAAGAACCATTACCTATTTGAACTCCACCAGACGGAGGCATAGAAGAGGGACCAGGAAACTGACTAGAGACAGGAGTGATATGATGAGAGGCTCCTGAGTCCAGAATCCAACCATAGTGAGACTTTGAACCAGGTGGCCTAGGAAAAGGTGCACCTACATAGAAATTGGAGTGAGGATGGGAAGGTGGAAAAGAGTGTGGTGATGGAGCTGAGGACCCTGGTGGCAAACTGGTAGCAAACATTGATGTTCCAAATTGAGGCTGAGATTGTTGAAAACCAGACCAACCTTGATTCCCACCTCTTCCAACACTAGTTAACAAATCACGAAGCTTAAAGCAATTATGAGCAGCATGGCCTTGTTTCAAACAAATCTGACATTGCACATTACGTTTATGGGGCTTATTACCACGTCCTTTACCACTTGATGTATCATTAAGAAACTGATGAACATCAAACTTAAACCCTTGAGTGCTTGAGCTAGTACCATTGGACACATTTTGAGGAGCAAAACCCTTGGTGCCTTGCATTTTTACAAAGTTTGCTTGCATGACATGCAGCTCAGTACTCTTTGCCTGTTCTTCTAACATATGCTCATAAGAAAGCAGGTTGCTAAACACCTCCTCAATAATTAACTCAATAGCATTAACAGTGGAATTCATATATACATAGATGCAACACAAGGATTAAAATATGAACCAACACCTCTAAAAATACACACAATCACATCCTTATCACTAACAGGTTCAGCCATCAACTAGTCACTTATGCCTTTAATACGCAAGACAAAGTTAGTAATTGACATTCCTCCCTTCTTGAGAGATTGCAACTGCAATGTTAACTCCATAACCCTAGCCTTTAAAGTTGAAGCATAATATTTCTCAAGAGAAAACCACATTTCAAAAAATGTTTTATTCTTCCCCATAATATAATGAATGTATAAAAGTATAGTTGGCCCTCCTCCTAATAGCTTAAGCTTTTAAGAGAGTTAATGACCAACAACTTCTAACATGGTATCAAAACTAGATGTCCTGTGTTCAAAGCCTAGCAGCCCCAATTATTAAGTTGCAAGTATTTAGCCTGCATGGTACATAGAGCCAATACTTGTAGGGGAGTGAAGAATGTATAAAAGTATAGTTAGCCTTCCTCCTAACATCTTAAGCTTTTAGGAGAGTTGGTAACCAACATCTTCTAACACCAATATTGGTTGTCTTTTTGTGCTGGCGACATGTAAAATGTCAGGTCTCCCCTTGTAATTATGTTAACATGGCTCTCTGCTTCTACATCATAAGAGCTTCAATAGATATGCATCATGAGTCATGACACCATGTTGGCTGTTAAATTTTAGTTGCTGTTAAGCCACATTTTCTCCAAAGGAAAAACTTATATGGAGTTCGAAAAGGTTCCTTTTTTCACAAGCCATGGCATATACTGTAGTAGTAGAAAGATGCATGCAATCATTCACAACATTAATATTAGAACAAATTTGTCCGATTTGAAATCTCCTTCCCCAAACCCAATTCACTTTTGATCCCACTATAATAAGTTGTTAAGGTCAATGGTATGGTGCTGGACATGAGTTTGGTATCAAAGCCTTGTTTTACAATGTGTCAAAAATGAAAAGTGGCGATGATAATATGATATTATGATCCTCTAACCAGAATTTTCACTGCAAATTATTTTACCATCTTCTCTCTATCTTAACAATTTAAGATATTCTCTGCGTAGCCTTCACCTTTACCAGCAAAGGAGCACTCAACTACATAGCAAACAACCTGACTAATTGAGCAAATAAAATCTTCATTAAATTACTTGTTTACCTGAAGGGCTTTCGTTCAACAATATGATAGAGACGACCAGGTGCATATAGCCGCCTAGGATCTTTAAGCATCTTCTCTTCCATAGTGCACGTATCTTTCATGCACATCAGGCACAATAAACATGGCAAACTGTGCAAGTAAAGAAAAACCAGATCAAAGAGTGCCTTTAAATAAAAATGGTTAAAAGTAATTCAGATATATACAAAAAGTTGATTTTCTTCTTGAGATTGTCAGACTTCTATCAGAAAGAACAATCATCAGACTGGGATCCATTTGAATATGACTGTAAGGCATATTTCTGGAATGCCTGGAAACTGACTTCAAATCCAGACATAAAATCATATAAATTTTAGAAGAATTTGAACCCATACAAGGTAAAGTAACAATGAATCCTTTTTTTCCCCCTGCTGTAACATAAAGGTATAGGAATGATGGTTTCACAAGAAGCCTTAGGTCTATCAGTTTTGTTGATGTTAGTGAATAAATTAATATTCTAGGAATCGTCCCCACTGCTAGAAAAAACCCTTTCTTTTGCACCCTTCCTAAAGGCCAAACTATACGTCATTAACAATAAAGGTTTTGATGTTCCATAAAAGATATATCTCAAATGTTCTAACAAATTGAAGTTCTTCGTCACCATGACCCTGCCTTTTTAGCTTCATTATATTGGTAAAAACTATGAAATCACAATCACAAAATGTAGGAAAGGTGATTAAGACATACTATCTTTACCAGAAAAGTGATCTGAATACATCTTCCAGAGCAGTTGTGGTCCGGGGCATGAAATCATCCTGGTTCATTAAGTTAGCTCATATTAACACAAAAGCACATGTGGTCGACCTGTGGACCATAGTATGCTACTACTGGGTAGCAAATTAATCCCTGGACATTTTAGTCTCAGCAAACCCAATCCAACATAGGAATAAACTGGATTCACAGATTTCGAGAAATGTAAGTTTTATGAACCATGGTTCACATTTTGGTAAATCCTATGACGAGTAACATTTTTTCTTCCTAGAACTATAAACTTTATTATATAAATACGAAGAAAGAAAAAAGTCTACCAAGGAAGTTAATGATCATACCTGAAGTACAACTGAATTGATAACATCTGCATATCTCACAGCTAAATTTAGAGACATGCATCGAGCAGGAGCTATTGCATAGCATCTGATCTTCTTTCTGTCAATTATTCCCAGTTTTTCCAGATTTTGAAGAGCCACCATCGTTAACAATGCCACCACCCCAGCTCCTAGGGAATGCCCAGTAAAAGTCAGTGTATAAGTCCGATATTTTCCAACTATTTCCCTCAAGCTCTCCCACTCTGCATCAAATATATACTCTGCTGCCTTCAATAGCCCATTATGGACATATCCACCGTCAAATTTAGTCTGCCCTAGCTTATTATCAAGTAAAAGTGCATAATCACTTTCCTTTGCCAAATTGAGTCCTCTAATTGCAAGAATTATATCTGCATTATCATGATCAAGATACACCATATAAGGAGAAACATGGCCAAGAGTTTGTTCATAGTCTTTTCTTAAGATTACCCAATCAGGGTTGATGCCATAACCTCCAGGGGGAGCCCAAAGTGGGTTACGAAGATCATCTTCATAAACAGCAAGGATTAGTCGACATAGATGGGGAACTGGCATGAATTCTTCTGCACTAGCTTGGCCCCAGTTTTCACTCTCATATCCTGCAGTGTAGAGGCATTTTAACCACACCCAACGTGCGCAGCCCAGACAGTATACACACTCAAGGATAGGAATCCCACAAGCAATTGACATCGAAACCTATTCAGATCAAAAGAAGTCAACCAAACATCAAATGAGACTCTGTAGTCTTCTCTTCTTTATTTATTAAATTATTTGAACGAATGATTAGTACCCAATCGGAGGTAACCTAACTCACTTTACAAAGAGGGATGGGGATACTCGAAGTGATCACGGAATAACAACTTAGCTCCTCTTCTAGAGGGGTGTGAGCAAATGAGACTCTAATCAATATGAAAAAAAAATATAAATTGATAATTGGATTGAGAACTTGCATGAAATTCCATTGGGGTGTCAATTCAGAAGAACTTTATAATCAATAGAACAAACAAAATCTTCAGAAAATTGAAACATAGGGCTCAAAATCCTTTAATGGGTTGGAGGTGACTAACTTGCACAGTATCCTAAAAGAGAAAGTTAGGGCTTATTCGATTCTAACATACCAAAATTGTCACCAAACAACGGAAGCTTAAGGTGAAAAGGAAAGAGAATCAAACTCTAGAGAACTGACCTGAGTTTAATCAAAAAAATGGAAACCTAAAGGAAGTTCAGTTTGTGAAATCTTTCATAACTTTTAGAAATTAAAGCTTCAGATAAAATGCAACAGTCTAGAAACCAATAAGGAGAGCTACCCATGTTTGGAGAAGTTGGGAACGAACGAAACCTAGCTAAATTTTGAAAGACAGGCATTAATTAACAACCTCTTCGGTTAGGATTTCTTTTGGTTTTGGAAACAAATCACAATAACGATCAATCATAAGAAGCCATAACCAGTAATCTTGGTGAGGTCTACGCTAGTACTAAGCTTCTTCAACAACGTCAGAGTTCAGATTGTGGTTCAAACAAGAGTTGGTAAAAAAATATGCAAAGATATATAATTACATAACTCAAAATAGGAGATAAGGGAAGAAAAGAGGAAGAAGATGACTGAGTCGTGGTTTACCTGCAAGTCAGAACCATTTCTTTTGGGTCAGCTCCAGGAATCTACCCTCAATAATGCTTTGATTCCATGTGAGACTTTTAGAAGAGCATAACGCCGAAAGCACGTGACTTCTATGTATGGTGGACAGAGACGGACTTGGGCCAAACGGATCTATTTTAAACTGGGATGGACCTGGCTTCATACTGTTGTTTAACATGTGGGTGGGTCGATTCCTTACTGTGAGCTTTAAGCCTAAATAACTTATATTTATATGATAAATTAATATTTTTTAAAATTAGTAAAAATATATTCAAAATTGTGAGTTTTGATTACATAAAAATCATACAAATTTCTAAAATTTCCTTTAGAGGTAACAAACAAATACATTAGAGCTTCGACGACTCTGCCAATAAATTGATCGAAGTTCCGACAACTGATCGGCGACGTTACCAGATAGGTATGTAATATGTTACACACTATGGCAGAGGTGTATGTAACATGTTACACACAATGGCAGAAGTGTATGTAACATGTTACATATAATGATAGATGTGTATATAATATGTTACATAATCAGTAGAGGTATATATAACGTGTTACATATAATGACAATTGTATATTAATGTGTTACATATAAGACAGAGGTATATGTAACATTTAATAAAAGCGTATATAACATGTTACATACAACGGTAGAAGTGTATGTAACATATTATATACAACGAGTTAAATAAAACAAACCATTTAATATTTACAAAAGACACTCTTTAAACCCTTTAATCTCTATTAATTTGACTCAGATTTAGAGAACCTAGTTCCAAATTTTCCCAAAATGCCAATTTCTATACATCCCAAAACAGAAAAACCAAAAAGTATGAAATTTGGTAGATGCCAACTAAATCCAATGACAACTACCTAAAATTCAATAAATAATCATTGTCCATATGCGAATGAAATTTGCAATGGTCTTCTTTATTGCAACCTGAGACGAATCACTTTGCAAGTTGCAAGGTATTTAACTTCCTTTAGATTCTTCCTTGGCCTTTTCCCAAACTTTATACTCTGAACATCAAAAACTCTTCCCAATAGAGACGAACATTAGAGCTGAATTGAGGGACACTAATGGTCATCTGGCTTATATTTATTAACTGCCATTTTTGGAACTCTATCATCGTCTTCACCTCCTTTTATGTCGAAAACACTCATCAGTCCCGTCAATATTGCGTATCTACCATCGAGAAACCATAGCTCTCCATTTATAAGGAATTTCTAGGGTATGATGCAGCAAATCGGTATCATTGATTGCTGGCAACGAAACAAAATCGAAGGAAATAAGAAAGAGAGAGAAAAGAAGATTAAAAGATCATAAATATATAGATAGTTGGATATGGAACATGATAAAATCACATAAGGGTAAAATTGTAAAAGTTAAAGACCAAAGCACTATCGTACAACGACTTTGGTCAAAATGTTTATTCGCCTTAAAAACAAGGAAATCTGGGTATATAATTCTACTACTCGACTTGTTTATACACAATATTATTTATTTAATAAATAGAATCGGATATTGAGTGGTACCTTAATTTTCTTAAAAATTACCCATAATTATTATAATTTTTAAATGATATATTAAAAATCTTGTTGTTTTCAAAAAAGTACAATTTAATCATGTGTACCTTTAAGGTATAATTTTGGACTAAATTGTATCTCTTTTAAAGCAACAGAACTTTTGATGTACCCCATAAAAATTACAATATTCATGTGTATCTTTTAAGAAAGATAAGTTATCATTCAGTACTTTTATTCTTTAATAAATTGTCAAAATGAGTCAATTTATTTAAGATTTAACTCAACTCAAAGATATCTAAAAGACTCGAGTTTGTGTATGATTTGAGGGTTACAATGCTTTTTTTTTTTTTTTATAAATATTTTTATACAAGTTAACCCATTTTTATAACCAAAATCATTTAACTCGAATTCAACCCATTTTAATAGATGTGGCAATCCATTTAATAAATAAATTAAGATGGATTAATTTATTTAAGACTCAATTGGTTTAATCTCAATACAAAATAATTTAAAAGCATTAGGTTCAGTAGGGTTATATTGTAATTTTTGTTAATAGGTCTTATTCAAGTCAACTAATTTACAACAAAATCATTAAATCATAATTCAAATCCAACTCATTAATAAATTGGGTAAGATGGATTGATCTATTTATGATCCAATCCTTTTAAAAGACTCAAATTATTGTCTAGGTTGAGGCCCATTACTAAAATTGATGGCCCTAGGCATAACCAAAAAAAAAAAAAAAAAGGACAAATTATGAGCACATTTAGAAGGGTTTTTTGCCCACATCGACAGCACCGACAGCCTTCTTTTGGGTTTTTCGCCACTGTTCTTGATGTTTCTACTGTTACCCACCAGCGCTGCCATCCACATCTTGAAACTAGGCTACCAGATCTAGATATTTCAAAGTTTCGTGCATCTTGAAACCAGGCTACCAGATCTAAATATTACATCAGTTTCGTGCATCTTGGCTACCAGATCTAGATATTTCAAAGTTGAGTACATATCAGATTTGCAACAATCATCTCCGTCACACTCACCAGCATACCCAGGTAGTTCTGCTGTGGTGTATTCTTTACATAATTGTTGACCTTGATATGATTTTAAATTCAGGTTGTTTTCAATCCCCATTGATTTAATATTTATAACCTGTTGTGTTTAAGGATTTGCTCCCATGACAAATCTTATAAATAAACAAAATCATAACCATTCACTGGGTACTACTTCCACGAAAAATTATCCGAGTCATGCAGCCATGTTTAAGACATCACCCAATCCGCCCACACAAAGCCAACCACAAAAAAGTTATGCTCAGGCTATTTATGATAACATTTCAAATCTACTTATTGAACCTTATGAAATACCCCCTTCAAAGGCAAATAGCAATGTTCAAGCCATCAACAAAAATTCCACGAACATTTTTATTGAGTCATGTGTGACACCGAACCCAACAAAGAATGGAGATATTGCATGTGTTACCTTAGACCTAAAAGTCTATCAAACTCGTTTGAATCTTTGCAAGTTCTCTTTAATTGGCCGATTAATCCTTTCTAAAGGAGACAAACCCTGGAGTCAGGGTGATCTAAAAATCCGACTGAAAACAATTTGGAACTTATCTTCAAATTGGAAACTTATCGCTCTGGGCCGTGGTTTCTACCATATTTTATTACACACCCCTGAGGATCAGGCCAAGGTTAAGGCTAATGCGACAATCAATGTTAAGCTAGGTATTTTTCGGGTTCAACCGTGGACACCCAATTTTAACCCGCACACCCAAAAATCTACCAATGCTCAAGTTTGGGTTTGTTTCTATAATTTGCCATGGGAATTTTGGGACAAACAAATTCTTGCACAAATTGTAAGAGCCATTGGTGTCCCACTAAAAATTGACAACGCCACACTCAATGGCGAGTTGGGTCAGTATGCTAGACTTTTAATTGATATCGATCTGGCACGCAAGCTTGAAGAATAGGTAATAGTGGAAGTGGAGTCACTTAAGATTTTTGTGGATTTGTTTTATGAAAATGTGCCCGACTTTTGTAATCTATGCTCCTTGGTGGGACATGTAGCCTTTAAATGCAGGAAAAATGCCAATGTTAATGCAGAAAAACACAACGAGACACAAACAAATAGGCCTCAAGTACACTCACGATAGAAACAAATTTATAGGCCTAAGGTCACTTCAACTGTCAATACGGTTATGGTAAGTAATGCTTTTGATGATCTTCATACGATCGATACAAATATTACTACCCTGTCTCTTCCTACAGTAACTTTACCACCTGACGAAGCAGTTACATCAACCACATCTACTACTCCCTTAATAAATATTGCCAAATCCACGGATCTAACCACGACATCTTTCACAGATTTAACCATTACCGACTCCACGAGACTAGCCACTACAACCTCACTTGATGTCTTTCATACTGCAGATTTGCATGCAGCAGTTTTAACTATTCCCACAGGATCTATTGTAAACACATCTGGTACTAGAGACATCCCTAACATAGGATCCTTACCCCTCTTGCTAAATCAAGACTCACCTTGCCTGCTCTTTCCCTTCCACCTTCTTCTTCAGTCTCCGTAGCTAACCTTAGTGAGCGTATACAGAAAATGAAACAAGATTATGCCAAAAATAAGGAAGAATTAGGTTGGCAAGTTGTAACTGGCAAAAATCAGCGTGCTCGATCAGCTAGTCCACTTCTCCAACCTATGAGATACATAACCATCATAGGGGACTCTGATAGTAACTCAACATGATAGTACTTTACTGGAATTGTAGAGGTATTTTCAATAAGAACACACGAAATACCCTACGAAATTTTTGCAAAAAGGAAAAACTAGACTTTCTTTGTATAGCAGAACCAATGTTTGATCTTAAAACCATTCATGATCGCTTTTGGAAAAACTTGGGTTATACCTTCATCGGCTCAAACTCCACAACGGTTAGCAAACTTTGGCTCTTTGTAGCCCCTGCAGTGGCAGGTGATACAACAATTGTTATACAACACCGATAACATATAACGGTCACTTACACAGCAAATTCAAAAATATTTCTTTTAACATTTATTTATGGTAAGGGAACATATGTTAGAAGAAGGGACCTCTGGGACTCACTAAGGGCGATTTCAGATACTCAAGCCCCTTGGCTAGTGATAGGGGACTTTAATGTTGTTCTTGGATCCCATGAAACTACTGGCCTGACTCGTAGCAATACCTCTATCGAAGATTTTAGTGCTATGATCTCTTCTTGTAACTTGGTTGAAATTGACACTAAAGGGGCCTTTTACATTTACTGTAAAGGTGGACTATCTCAAATGCGATCAAGATTAGATCGTGGGTTGTGTTCAGAATCCTTTCTAGACTCTTGGTCTACGGTTTCCTGTTGTACCCTTCCTAGACACTGCTCAGATCACCATCTGCTTTTACTCACGGCTTCTGAGACATAGAATGGCGGTCCAAGGCCGTTTAGGTTTCATGGTATGTGGCTCGAACACCCTGGATTTACAAATTTAGTGCGTGCCACTTGGTCGGTGCCTATCCAGGCTAGCGCTATGGGTATTGTTATTGGCAAACTTAAGGCTCTTAAATTGGTTCTCAAGACATGGAACAAAACTATCTTTGGTAATTTAAATCAAAATATTGCAATTGCAACAGATACACTGGCTGACATTCAACAGCGTTATAATGATGATTCTTTCTCCGAAGAACTGTTGCAACTGAAGTCCGATGCTCACGCTGACTTAGATAGATTGTTGCGCCAGCAAGATATCTTTCTAAGAGAAAAGATCAGATTAAAATGGCTGAAAGGTGGCGATCGAAACTCCATTTTTTTTCACTCACTACTTCGTCGTTTAAGAGCACAAAAACCTTTGACACACTTGAAAATTAATGGAGAAATAACTAATGATCCAGAGGTAATAGCCACTCATATTTTGAATTACTATGAAAATCTTTTCTCAAGTCAGACAGGTGGAATGACAGATCTTGCTCCCATAGAGTCAGTGGTGCCCTCACTGGTCACCTCTGTGGATAATCAAAGTTTACGACGCATACCATCATCAGAAGACATACGAGCTACAATTTTTGAATTGGATCCAATGAGTGCCCCAGGACTAGATGGGTTTACTGGTAAAATTTTTCAGCAGTGCTGGGATATTATCAGTACAGATTTTGTACGAGCGGTACAAGATTATTTTAAAACAGGTCGAATACACCCGGGACTAAACTCCAATTTCTTAATTCTTATACCCAAGCACCAACAAGCAAGCTCTATTGATCAGTATAGGCCTATTGTTTTAGGCAACTTTATGTTCAAGTTAATAACAAAGATTATTGCTGGCAGATTAGGACATATATGCGCTCGTATTCTATCTTAAAATCAATTTGGATTCATTCTAGGCCGAAACATTGGCGATTGCATAGCGGGTGCTTCTGAATGTTTTAACGCTATGCAGCTTTCCAGCCGACAAGGTAACATCGCTCTGAAAATTGACATTCACAAAGCTTTTGACAATATGTGTTGGGATTTTATTTTAAAAGTGATGAAATGCTTTGGTTTCGACAACATTTTTCTAAGCTGGATTCGAGATATATTTGCATCAGCGAGAATCTCAATTATGGTTAATGGTTCACCTAGGGGCTATTTTTCTTGTTCTAGAGGCGACCGACAGGGGGATCCTTTGTCCCCATTATTATTTTGCATAGCTGAAGATTTCCTCAGCAGATACCTTCAAAAATTGGTTGATACGGGGCATTTACTTCCAATCTCTCCACCTAGAGGAACTCGTTGTCCAACACACTTTTTATATGCAGATGATCTTCTTATTTTTGGTCATGCAAGTGAGACGAACATTCAAGTGCTAACTGAGGCTTTTTCCTTGTATAGTCGCCTTTCGGGTCAAATGATAAATTTAGAAAAATCTTTTATCTACTTTGGTAAAGGTGTTACACCGAACAACATTTTATCTCTTCAGAATTTATCTGGCATGCGTGCTGGAAGATCATCCTTGTCTTACTTAGGCATCAATCTCCAAGGGGCTCAGAAAAAGTGTTGGTTTTAAAGCTTAGCATATAAAATTCGTGTGAAAATTGAGGCCTGGAATGGGCTGACTATTTCTTTGGCAGGACGGTGTTGCTTGATTTCTTCAATCATTCAGGGTACACTTCTTCACTCATTTCAAATATATAAATGGCCAAAAATAGTCCTTCAAGACCTAACAAAAATCATTCGCAATTTCTTTTGGTCGGGAAAGACTGATACAATCAAATAGATACAAGTGGCTTGGAAAGACTGTTGCCGTCCAATAGATGAAGGAGGTCTTGGTTTGTGGGATATTCGTCTCCTAAATGAGGCCATGTTAAGAAAGTTCGCATGGAGGGTAATCACAGGGAGCTCTAACACTCTACTTTACTTACGTAGCAGATATCTAACAAAAAATGGCTCTCCACAGAACTATTATATCTGCTCATCAGTCTGGCCTGGTTTGCGACCTCACTATTTAACCCTTTTGGAGGAGTCCAGGTGGTTAGTTGGAAGGAATTCTACAGTTAAGTTTTTGACAGACAATTGGTTAGGTATTCCACTAATTGACAAGATAGATAATCCACCAGTGGACCCTCCGATACATTCACTAGTGGGGGACTACATCCGTGAAGATTGTTAGAATTTGCCGCAATCCTTCAGAGATTCTTATCTAGATATTACCTCAGAAATTCAGTCAACAGTTGTTGGCATTGGTTCGGACATCAGAGTTTGGACACACTCATTTAAGGGAGATGTTACAACCACTGAAGCTTATGATTCACTACGTGTGGTTGGGGAATGCAAGATCTGGGGTAAGGCCATCTGGGCTCATTATATACCGCCCTCACGATCTATTTTGCTATGGCGTGCTATTCAGAATAAACTTCCAACAGATTGTCAATTAAAAAGGAGGGGACAATCGTTTCCTTCCCGTTGCTCGTTTTGTGACTCTATCACATCTTTTTTTAAGTTGTCATTTTGCAGGTGCGCTTTGGGACTTCATATCTTCTTCTTTGGAAAAACGACCTTGTACAGACTCTTCGATCCTAAACCTATGGAAGACCGCAATGGCAATGGAATTTGGATCACAACTCGCTAATTTATGGAAAGTAGAAATTGTTTCAGTCATTTGGGTGATTTGGACTACTAGAAATGAGTATCGATTTAACAATAAGAGGACGACGCTGAGTTCGGCTTTTGCCACAATATGACGTTTTATCTGTGAGGCGAGTCTCTCAAAGAGTGGTTGCATGCGAAATACTATGGATGATCTACAGGTACTTAGGCGGCTTCGAATAACAGGCATCCCAAGACGGGCTCCAAGGATTATAGAGGTTAATTGGAAGGCTCCACCCTCGGGATGGATAAAGGTCAATACAGATGGTGCAGCTTTTGGAGCACCAGGATTATCTGGTTGTGCAGGTGTTTTTCGAACTTTCAGATCATTTGTTAAGGGTTGTTTTTGTATTCCGCTTGGAGTATCATATGCTTTTGAAGCAGAACTAGCGACAGCCATTTATGCGGTGAAGTATGCATATACATTTCGGTGGAGGATTCTCTGGTTGAAATCAGACTCACGATATGTTGTTGCTCTCTTTCAGACTCGGTCTTCTTCGGTTCCTTGGAGATGGCATTCTGCTTGGACTGATTGTTTAGATAAAATTACCCATTTGGAGTTTCACTGCTCACATATTTATAGGGAGGGCAATGTTGCAGCTGATAGCTTAGCTTCTAGGGCTCCTAGTTTATGTACAGCGACTTGGTGGTGGAATGCCCCACATTTCACTAGCTCTTTCATTTATTCAGATGCTAACAACAAACCTAATTACAGGTTTTGCTGAGAATTTTTATTTGTATGCTTAATTTTATTAATATTTAATAATATTAGTGGTTGAGTGCTTTAATGAAGAAGGTGCTAAGGAGGTGCTAACTTAGTTGGGATGTCCCGGTGCACCCACTAAAAACTGTTAGCCACAACCTTTTATAAAAAAAAAAAAAAAAAAAAGAAGGAAAAAAATTATGATGCAACCAATTTATAAGATAATTGTTAAAATATAAATTTTATAATTGAACTTCCATTCTATCCATTTATGCCACTCAACTTTCAATTTATCAAAAACTATCATTAAGATCCTAAAATGTAACTAAAGCATCACTCCCATTATTTTGAGCAAGACATAATTATTTTTGTCACGTGGTAATTATGTGATAGTTAAACACTCAAAATTCTCAATTCCCTCACATTTAACCCTTAACACATGCCCAAAACACTTGTAGAAAAAAATGAGATTATTGCTTAAAACAATTACAAAAAACCATTAAAAGCACACATTCTTTGGGACATTCATCCATTAAAAGCTCCAAGCCTTGATGTTTTCAACCTCTTTTTTACAAAACCTATTGGCACATTATTGGTAAAGATGTGATTAAAGAGGTTAAAAATTTCTTCATTACTGACAATTAAATGAAAGATGGAATCACACATCATCCCATAACTACTACTAATTTCAAACTTATCAATTTGTGTAATGTTTCTTATAAAATCATTGTAAGGGAACTAGTAAAGAGACTAAGGCATATTATCCAATGTCATATTTCTCCTTATCAAGCTATGTTTATACTTGGTAGATGAATTGTAAAAAATATCATCATTACACAAGATGTAGCTTTAACAATTAAGCAAAGATTAAGAGGAAGAAGTGGTCTAGTTGATATAAAAAGGGTTTATGATATGGTTAATTGGTCTTACCATATAAAGGTATTCGAACTTATGGGTTTTTATAGTAACTTAAAAATCTTATTGCTCAACGTGTTACCACCGTCTCTTATTCAATACTGTTGAATGGAGCACCCTATGGTCCTTTCAAATCTTATAAAGGCTTAAGGCAAGAAAGACCTTTGTCTCCTTACCTCTTTTTATTCGTAGCTGAGCGTTTATCTTGTTTGATATCACCAGCTGAAAATTCACAAAAATTCATGGAATTAAAGTAACAAGATATGACCATAAATTTCCCATTTATTATGTAGACAAGGCTTAAAATATCGAGACTTAAATTTTATGAAAATGTCAAAATATCGTTGTTATTAATGAAAACTTTGAAATTTTTTAAGAAATCTATGGAAACTATATCAACTTCATAAAATTTGTTTATAGAACTTTATAAAACATCAAAACAATCAATTACTTATATTTTTAAACTAATTTTTTATTTAATACATATATTTATTAAAAATTATGATATTTAATTTGATCAATAATTTAATTAATTGATTAGATTATTACATGATAACTAGTTAAAATATGAAAAAAAAAAAATTATTTAGATTGTAATTATAATATATTATTGAAAAAGTCCCAACTTTGATAACAATCAAGTCTAAGTGTTATAGATATCTAAGGACTCGATCCTCTTGTACATGTAGTGAAAACAAACAAAAATAGCAAACACATAAAAGCAGATAAATAGGTAAAACAGATAATAGATAAAGGAGTAAAGCAGTAAATGCTTTCAAATCATAATATAGTCTATACATATTGGCACATATATCGAGGATAAAATGATTGTATTATAACTCATGCAACAAAGCAAGCAAACACAATAATATAAAGTTGTAAACTTATTTAGGCTCCAATCCTTAAGCATTAAATTCACTAAAATGAAATAAACAGTTATACAAAGTCAATAAGATAAAACGCCAATATCTCTATCAATCGGGACCACCCATCTTAACTTCCAAGCTTGTTATTACCAACTGTACCCACACTTACTTTGATCTACAATGAATTTTGTTCACTTCCAGAACTACACTACCATGTAATATGATACTAGTAACTACAATCAATATTTGTGAATTCTAAACAAAGTAATAATTCTCTCAAAATATGGCTTTGTAATATCTCCTTGTATCAACAATACGAAAACAAACTTAACTTATTGCTGATACAAAATCTAAAAAATAACACACAGTGTGTTTTTGAATAAAAATATTCGTATTTGCAAAACAGAATCACAATTAATGTATTGCAAATATAAAAACACAATTTTTCAAAAATAAAAAATTTATTTTTTAGAACATCAAATTACTAATACAAAAAGTGCACTCAACGTATTAATGATTTGGTAATAAAGAGATTATCATAATTGTAACAAATGTGCTTTTAAAGTGGCAGACTTTTGTCTCTTAAAATCTTTAAGAAAACCAAAAAATGAATGAGAATTTATAGAGAATTTTTCATGCATCATAACCCTCGTGGAGCCACCATGGCAAGCTCCCCCAATACTACCTGATGTGCAAATTATAGTACTCGTAAGTATACGAATTACTCGTAGCAAGTGATAAACAAATCTTCAAGGTCAATCTCCTAAGGAATTGCAATGGTTTTAAACAATATTTTTCTTAATCTAATTAGAATCCTAAAGCAACTAAAACACTAACTAAATAGAATTCTAGAACAACTAAAACTCTAAATAATTAAAATTTTAAGACTAATAAAACTGTAAATGAAGTTGGGTTTGAGAGCAAGATCAATGGTGATGAACAAATAAAGAAAATAATAATGCAAATTCGAATTAACTCAAAAAGGTTTTAAGTATTAATAGAAGATGTATGGACATTTAGCTTGGTTGACCATGCTTGCATCGAGATGTTATGATGAATTAACATGAATGTTCTAATAAATAAATATTACCGACTTTCCTTTTATTTATGAAAATTCCTACGATGGGGTAATTTCCTTTGTTAATTAACTAATCAATATCCTACGATCAGGTATATCAAAAAGCAATCAAATTATGCACAAGAAAAAATATGCCCATTAAACCAATGCAATGACTAGGTCATCAATTTGAAGTTTTTATGAAGTTTTTCAAAGTAAAGTCAAGATAACGTTCCTAAAACTAAACTCTAATACTCTAATATTTTTCAATTCATTTATGAATTTCAAATTAGCCTATAAAAATTCACAATTGAATATCTAAACATACTCTTAATCAAAAGAAAAATTTATTTATCTTTAAGCAATAAAAATATCCACCATAACAATTCTAACAAACATGATAACACAAACTAAACATTCATAATAGACTTAGCCAAGCATGTTCGAATTAATATTCATAGACAATTTAATTAAACATACATCTCAAAGAAGTAAGAAGAAGAGGAAAAATTCTATAACAACAATAAACCTACATTTAAATATCACGATTGGATTGGATGATATTTCCTTCCCCAAAAGCTTAATCTTCGATCTTCAATAGCTTATTGAATCCTTAGAATTGATTATCTTGCTTTTTTGAGTATAAAAAAGCTCCAAAATTCTGATTAAGTCTTTTGTTGATTCTCAAAATTGAAGAGTATGTAAAAGGGAGACTTAATGGGGTATTTATAAGTGTACGGGTTACATAAAATTGGGGCTGACCAAACCATACGCGCGCCGCGGCACACATAATTTTCCGCGCGGCACAAACACAATTTGGAAAATAATGGCCAAACTCGAGAGACTCTCGCCGTCGCACAACTTTTCCTTGTCGCGGTGCGGTTGTATTTTGTGTCTTCATAGTACCCCTTACATACTGGTTGGTTTGTTATGTAAGGCTTATATAATTTGACTCGTGTTGCTCCTAAATTGTAATTCGAGCGCCGTAAGTGTTCCATCTTTGCGTGTTTGCATTATTCAACTCATTTGACGCTAAAAACACTTGAAATACACTAAAATATACCTGTGATTCTGAATTGATAGATTTATGTAAATAATCAAATAAACGAGTTATAACCAATCTATTTTTTACAATTGAGCACAATAAATCACGAAATATTAGTATTTTTCAAGCACTTATCACAACCCCTAATCAGCTTCTTGCTAGTCTCTAGCAAGTGAAGAGATCTAAAACTAAAAGAAAAACAAATAAAATAAACTATACTAACCTAAATCACTTCCGTAAATTGTCACGGTTGCATTTAGCATATGCAACAAGCCTTTAAACCTCTAGATGGTCATAGTGGACGAATTATAGTCTCGTGAGGGTTTATAGTGATGATACCCACAAACATCATACGACTCTTAAAACTATTAAAGACTCTAGACATACTCGAATCAATCCATGTATATGTCTCAAAAATTGTTAATGACGAATGGCATACAAAATAATTAAACATCACTTAAGCTCAAAAACAGTCCAAATATCAAATTATTTTTGTAATTGGCTTTTGAACAAACAATCAAACCACAAGCCCGTTAGTTACACTATCGGGTTGTGCCATGCATGATATTCATATATTACATTTTAAATCTCAAAATTGTGCAAGTAAAATCTGAGTGAGAATTGCACTCACAAACTCCATATCCTTACTTTTTAAATTCATCTCTACTAATATAGAAATCAAAATTACCTCGAATCAATAGGACTTTATTAAGCTTGTAATGTTAAGGTGTGTGGTTACGAAAGTACAGAAAGGTTCTTCTCAATAGGATAAGAGTACTTTGCATTTTACTTCACAAACTTACTCAACTTTTCTACCCAAATATTCTTTTCTTTCCTCCTATTTTATAAACTACATATGTCCCTTAAATCTTTTCTTGATTTTCTTTCTTTCTTTACTTCTCTTGCTCTCTATTATCATTTTTTTTTTCAAAGCAAGACATATATAATTTCCTTCAATTCAAATGCTCATAAAAATTAAGTATTACATTGAGTACTCTTATCACTAAGGGTAGTACAATGTACATATGTATATTGAGTTCAAGAGGGTCACTATGGATGAAATAGTATGGGAAAACTTGAAACGTTCAAACGGTTCAAAGATGGCCTAAATCACTTCTAAGTGGTATGTAATTCTATTATTTCGCCTTAATGGATTTCAAGAAAATTCTAGAGTTTGTTGAGACTTAAAATATATCACGAACATGCATACACTACACAAACAAAAAATAGTGATACTAACCAAACAAACTACCACATATACCACAAAATCCTCAAACTAGATGAATCTAACATTGTGCCTCTTCAATTAAGTGAAAATCAATTTCTTTCACATGTCACCGTCATTACAATCATATTAATATCATAGATTTTCAAATTGATTCAAGTGGACTCGATACTATCCTAACGAAAAATTCAAATGAAAAACCTACAAAAAGTTAAAATTTAAAATTTGGCCTAAATTCATGCTCAGAATATTTTTCCCACCCCCAACCTAATTTCTATATTGTCCTCAATGTCTCAAAGAAAAACAAAAAAAATTAAGTAAAAGAGTGAAGAAGTTACCCCCCTTTTGTATGAAATTGTGTACATTATAGTTACGCTCTAGTTCACCATTCCTTACCCTTCTCATCATGTAGCATTTAGTTCGCAAAAAATATAAATAAAACCTCTAAATGTGTGCATCATAACTCAAAGCCAAATTTAAAAATTAACTAAAGACAAATGAAATCAAAAATCATTAAACAACGTTAATTAAAGTTCATAACTAATTCAACATAAAAAATTAAATAAAAACAAGATAAAAATAAAAATAAAGGAAAAACTGAAAGGAAAAAGAAAATTAAACTAAACAAAATTAAAAAAAATTAAATTAAATTAAATTAAAGAAATGATAAAATACAATGGGGAGGCTTAATCCTCCATATCATCATGTTGCTCGTTTTCGTCCTCGAGTTGGTTCTCCGGTGGTCTGTAGACGAAGTCATGGCCCAAATATTGCGAAATTGTGCCGAATTGGGTGAGGTCCACTCCGCTCTGTCAGTTGAAAACTCATGATCCTGTGGAGTAGAGCTTGGTATTCATAGGAGTATTTCATCTATTCACTGAATCAAGCTTGTTGTTGACATTGGTATTCCTGCATTTTATTCACTTTTGCTTCCAAGTTCACCAACCTATCTTTGGTGGTAGTGTTCTTGGAAGAAGTCTCATCACCCTTCCTACTACCTTGTCTCATCTTAGTTCCACTGGTTAAGTGCCTCATGTAAGTGAAAGTTAATGTTTTGGTAGGTTGCAAAAGTACTTCGCCCGTGTCCTATTGTACTCCGTGTTTAACATATAGGATGGTGATCAGTTGGGGAAAGAAATAGCTAAGGTTGTGGTGCTCAGCTGAGTATACAACCCTTTGTTGGATCATCATCCCAAAGTCAACTGATCTCTCAGTTTTTATTGCATATTGCAAAATTGCCCTTTCCCGATCAACAGTACTGTAATGCCAGGTTGGCATCAATCTTGAGCACACAAAGTATTTCCAAATACGAGATTGGGTTCTAAGATGTTTTTCCTGAAAGGTGTTTACCATGTCTCCCTTAAATTCCCATTCTGTATAACCATCGGTGAGGGTGTTTATAATTTGCTCGTAATCTACCCCTTTTAAGTAAGTTTCATACCATCTCTCATGTACGTCCCTCAACCCATAGTAGGTATTAATAATCATCTTGTTAAAGGGGACTTCAACACCCCTCACCCAAACCGTTCCATCTTGAGCTTTTGGGACATTCGTATAGAATTTTCGGACCAACGAACTCACATCCGCTTCCGGTGCGTGCACAACCTTTCTCCAACCTAATGCCTCCACTTTATCAGAAATTCCCATAAATCCTACTTGTCCAAAATCCAACCCTCTCTCCATAACAAATCTTTTATTCCTTTTGGCGGCACCTTCATACCGCTCTTGTGCTCCTCTACTAACGAACTTAGAGGCATCAAAATTGCATTCCTCAACCATTTTCCCCTTTCCTTTGGAACAACTTCCCTCTCCATCTTTTCTTTTTGGAGCCATATAATATGCTACCCAAATAATCTCACACAAGACAATAAATTCCAAAAAATTCCCAAAATAATCCCCTCTTATCCAACTTAAATTACTTAAATCCAGAAAATTTCAGACATAATCCACAATCTCATATAATAAATACCAAATTAAGTTAAAATTGTGAAGAAATTTATCTCTTGTAAGTTAGATTGAAGCCTTGAAGAAAAACCCCCAAATTTTTTTGAAACCCTAGCTTGTGTGAAAGAAGATGAAGAAATTTCTAGATTTCTTAAGCAAATCTGTGAAAATTGAGAAGGAAATACTTTATAGAAAGGTTAGATGGAAGAAATTATGGAGTAAAGTGTTGATTTTGGTGAGAAAATGAGAGGAAAATGGAGAGAAAGTAAGGGAGTGTTAGGTAGAAAGTGAGGAAAAATGATAGAAAATTTGTTTGAAATAATTCTGGTTTCACGAGTTGTCCATTTTCTGGCAAAATTTAAAGGCGCACCACAGCACAAAGTTTTACCTGCTGCGGCACAGGTCAATTTTGGGCTCCCATATGTCAAACAAAGACACTCTCCTTGCGGCACAAATTTTTCCCTGCCGTGGAGCGCACAAAATTTTGAAATCTCATCCCAAAACAGAGACTCTCCCGCCACGACACAAATTTTTCCTACTGCAGCACACACAAAATTTCAAAAATTCATTTTGAAACAGAACCACTCTCGCTGCAGCATAAATTTTCCCTGCCACGACACAAAAAATTTTAAAATTTTTTTTGGATTTTTTAAAAAGAGAAAATGGACAACGTATTCACCCCCAACCTAGATTGGGGTAATGTCCTCATTGCTATGAAAAATTTTAAAAACAAAATAAAAGAAAAGAAAGAAAGAAAGAAAGGAACAAATAAATTAACGAATACAATACCGAATGGGTGCCTCCTATTAAGGGCTTAGTTTTACGTCTTAGCAAGATATGATCGCTCTTGTGTCTAAGAATCTTAGAGACATATGCTTTCTATGCTTTTCATGTTGTTATCTCCTTCCAAGTATAGCTTAACACGATGTCCATTCACTTTAAACGGTACTTGTGTTTTGAAATTCAGCAACTTGACCACTCCATGTGGAAAAACATTAGCAATGGTATATAGTCCACTCCACCTAGAACGTAATTTTTCTGGAAACAAATGCAAATGTGAATTATATAAAAGTACTTTCATTCCAGGAACTAAAGAGTTACTGATGAGCCCTTTATCGTGATAGCGCTTAGTACGCTCCTTGTAGATCTTAGCAATCTCATAAGCCTCATCCCTTATTTCTTCAAGTTTGCTTAGTTGGAGTAGTCATTTTTTCACAGCTTTTATCATGTCCATGTTGAGATCTTTAATCACCCAATAAGCTCTATGCTCTAGCTCAATGGGTAAGTGACATGCTTTTCCAAATATCAACCGGTAGGGGCTCATACCAATGGGTGTTTTGTAAGTTGTACGATATGCCCACAAAGCATCATTCAACTTTACTGACCAATCCTTCCTTGAGGGGCGCACTGTGCGTTCCAATATTCACTTGATTTGTCTGTTGCTCACTTCCACTTGACCCGATGTTTGGGGATGGTATGGGGTAGCCACTGTGTGTGAGATGTACTTTTTAAAAAGCCCATCAAATAGCTTGTTGCAAAAATGGCTTCCTCCATCACTAATGATAGCTCTCGGAGTCCCAAACCTGGTAAAAATTATATCCTTCAAGAATTTAACAACATTAGCATCATTAGTTCTAGTGGGTATCACTTCTACCCACTTTGAGACATAGTCAACTACTACTAGAATATAAGTAAAGCCAAATGACAGAGGAAACGGACCCATGAAATCAATTCCCCACACGTCAAACAATTGGACTACAAGATTCGATGTCAAAGGCATTTCATTACATTTGCCTATATTATCGGTCATTTGACATCTATCACATCTCACACAAAACAAGTTAGCATCCTTAAACAAAGTAAGCCAATAGAATATAGATTGTAATACCTTTAGGGCCATTTTCTTACCACCAAAATGGCCCCCACAGTGTAGCTCATGGCAAAAAGTTAGGATGCTCCCATGTTCCTCTTCGGGCACACACCTTCAGATGACTTGATCTTGACATAACTTGAATAAATATGGGTCATCCAAAAGTATTGCCTACAAATACTAAAAAATATTTTCTTTTCCTGAAAAGTGATGTTAGGTCTCAAAATTTCACTAGCAAAATAATTAACAATGTTAGCATACCATGAGTTTGGACCTATTGTAAAAAGTTGTTCATCAGTGAAGGTTTCTATGATTGTTTCCTTACTTTCACCCTCAACAGTATCATACTCAGAAATCAACCTAGACAGATGATCAGTTACTACATTTTCAATACCCTTTTTCTCCTTGATCTCTCGGTCAAATTCTTGTAAAAGTACGACCCACCTAATGAGTCTAGGCTTAGCATTCGGTTTAGTCAATAAATATCTCAAAGCAGTATGATCCGAATGAATAATAACTTTAGTCCCTACCAAGTAAAACCTAAATTTATCAAGTGAGAAAACAATAGCCAAAAACTCTTTTTCAATGGTGGAATAATTAATTTAGGCATCATTGAGTGTTTTGTTAGCATAGTATATAACATGTAAACATTTATCCACTCTTAGTCCCAAAACAGCTCCTATGGCATAATCAGATGCATCATACATGATCTCAA
>CM055642.1:42743933-42800042 GCA_029378325.1 Elaeagnus macrophylla
ACACCTAGGTGGTTTAAATGACATTGGTTGCTTCAAAAATCAAATGTGATCACAACCTTGTACCATCTTTTGCAGAATTGAAATTGTTAAGCCCATTGCAGAACAACAATTGAAATAGGCTGAGACGTGGTTGTAAAGCCTCCATTACTTTAAAGATCTTTCAAAAAGAAATTACAACACACCCATTAATCAAATGCCATATCTTTAAAGTTCAATAGAGAAGACTATATGAGTATACTAAAATGAAGACACAATATTCAAACAAATGAATCCAGCCACATAGTTCAATTTTTTATTATAAATTAGCTAAGCAACCAAAGTTGATACATAAAGGACATTTCAAGAACACCCATAAAGCTAATTAAATGAAAATCAATACTAATGTAGACAACACTACGAGTTGAAAATAAAACCAATTAAGGCAAAGAAAGAGAAATATAGCAGGCTTTAGTACACAAAAGACAAATACTAACACCTTAATAATCAAAACAAGAAAAAGAGCAGACAAACTATAAATTCTTAGAAAAATGAACAAACTCAATAAAAAAAAATAAAATATAAATCCCTTATTTAAAATCAAAGTTAAATTCTTAGAACACTAAACTAACTCAAAAGAACCAACAAGTAAAGAAACCAAAATACCAAAATCACATCAATATGTCTAACAGTGTTATAACATGATATAGTTCAAGCCATTAAGCTCATCTATTACAAGATCATCCACCCTGCTTTTGAATCCCTATTTTGAGCTAAACTATCTAGAAAATACGTCAACTCCAAGCTTGCCATTTTTTTATTCTTAAATACTATTGATAAATGCTTGAAAATTACTCTCTGATTTAATAAGCTTATTTGAAATGAATAGGTTTGATTAGAGCATTGTTACTTAATTATTTATGCAAATCTATCTTTCGAAATCACAAGTATATGTTTTGATATGTTTCAGATGTTTTTAGCTTCAGAAAAGGTAAACACTTGGAGCATTCAAATAGCACCCTAGGTGCTAAAGAAGCTAAGATGCATAAGCCTTACATCAAGAAACAACCACTGTGTAAGGGGTTCACAAATGTAGAGCATACAGCGGCATAGGTATATGTGTGTTGCGGCGAAAAACCCTCTAGTTTTACTACTGGGGCTAGAAATACAACGTGCGTTGCTGCGAAGAAAAATGTGTGCCGCAGTGGTTGAGTCTCATGTTGAACTATGGGGGAGTTGTTTGAGCTGTGTGCCACGACGAAGAAAAAAGAGTGTCGTTTCCGCATATAAAAATTGGGACTCAAAATTCTTAATAGTATTTTTTTAAATAAAAAAAGGATCCAAGAGTTCATTATGATGTATTAGACTTGGGATGAATCTTAAAGCATTTTTGGGAGATTTTTCAAATCTTGGAAGAGAAGAAAAATATTTCTAGATATACAGGACCCCTTTGAAGATCAAGATTACAAGATTTTGGTGATGGAAATATCATCCAATCTACAATTGGTATTAAATCAAATTAAGAATCTTTTTATTTTTTAGATCCTTCCTCTTCCTCTTTTCTAGGATGAATGCTTTGTTAATCATGGATTTTAATCTAAATATGTCTAGCTAATTTAACTATGGGAATTTAGCTTTATTGCTATGATTTCTTAGATTGAATAGGTGTATATTTTTATATTAAATAAATAAAGATTATTTTTTGATTCATTGATTTTGCAAGATTTATTTATGAATAATTTATTGGTCATTTATTCTTCATAGATAGATTAAATATTTGAAAATTAGGCTATAGACATATTATGTTGACCTAATTTGGACAACTTGAACAAAAATTTAAATTGATGACTTCACCATTGTATTGATTCAAACGTTCGTAGTTTCCTTGGACATAACTTAATTAATTAGTTAAACGTCTTGATCATATGGTTGATTAACAAATAAATAGTCTTTGACATAGGAGTTTTCGTATTTTAAGAGAAACTAATAATTCGAGTTTATATGTTCATTCACTTTAATTCATTTAAATCTTTCAAAGCAAGCATAGTTAATTAGCTAAACTTACATAAATTCTCTATTAATTTTACAATTTTTCCTTATTTCGTTTTGAGTCGAGTCAATTTTTAATTATTCATTTTACTTTTAGGATTTTGAACCCAACGATCTTGATAAAGTGTTTTAATTTATTTTTTTTTTGCTTTAATTAGTTATTTTAGTTTTTAAGACTGAAATTTGTCTAAAATTACTACAATTTTTTGAGAGATTGACTTGAAAGTATACTTGTTGCTTACTGAATTGTGAACTTGCGAGCTTTTAATAAAAATTTGTGCATCAACTGTCACCTTTTGTATCTTATATGAAAACCCTAATGCTAGCACTACCACAAAACTGGCATATGGTCACGGTTTTTAACCGTGACTGTAGACCTATGGTCACGGTTCTAAAAACCGTGACCTAAGAAGGAGAGACCATAGCCTATGACCTATGGTCACGGTTAAAAACCGTGACCGTAGAATATGATATAGTCACGGTCTTTCAAAAAACCGTGACCAATTATTAACTTTAGGTCTCGGTTTTTTTAAAAACCGTGACCATATGTAATATTTAAGGCCACGGTTTTTCGAAAGACCGTGACTATATCATATTCTACGGTCACGGTTTTTTCAAAAACCGAGACCATAGGTAATGTTCATTTCCAAATATTTGGTACTTTTGGTCTCGGTTTTTCTGAAAACCGTGGCCTTAAATGCTACATACGGTCACGGTTTTTTCAAAAACCGAGACCATAGGTAATGTTCATTTCCAAATATTTGGTACTTTTGGTCTCGGTTTTTCTGAAAACCGTGGCCTTAAATGCTACATATGGTCACGGTCTTTCAAAAACCGTGACCATATGTAATGTTCATTTCAAAATAGTGGCACCTATTTTTAGCATTTTAATAAATTTAAATACCTGTTTTTTCAATATTATAAGTGCAACATTCATATCCAAAAATATATTATTAAAACTAATATAGCGATTACATTTCATGCGATCCGAATTAGGTTTAAATTATAAATATTAATGCCCAGATTGTTTCAAAATTAATGACACATTATACAGTGTCATATAATAATTACAATTAAGTCTAATAATTAAACGTACGTATATGAAATTAAACTAATTTAAAGTATTACATAATACTATCGCTTTAAGAAGCGATTTGTGAACTCCGCCCATTCATTCCGCATTTCATCAATTTGACTATCAGTGTATGATCCTTCATTATTAAGCTACATAGGAAAACAAAGTATAAATTATTATTTTGAGTCAATAATGGAAGAAACAAAATTAATTTTACTAAGAGAATACATAAATAAAATTGTGTTTACCAAGTCAATGATGGAAGCAAGTGGGTTAACAATGATTGTCCTTATAAACATAAGGACATAATACCCACACGTAACCAAATCATCTTGATGAGGACACTACATATTAAATAAGATAAATAATTGTAAGCTTAATATTTTGATATGTTAAATTAGATAATTGTAAGGTAATCATGTAAATGGTTCACAGCCAGTCTATTTATGTATATATACATATATAAGATAAATCTTAAAGGGTACTTGAAATTGTAGAGCCAAGAACATACCCTTAATCTCGACCATGTTGGCAAACCTTGAGCCCTTCGATTTTGATGGCTAGACGCAAGTTTCTAGGCTCCGACCCAAAATCTGGCCACTTTTCATCAATGACCTTCCAACACGGGGTATCTACTGGATGACGCAAAATACCATCTGAGGATTTGTTTTCCGCATGCCACGACAACATTTTTGATGTCTCCTTACTTTTAAACATTCTTTTAAAACGAGGTATAGGCGGAAAGTACCAAAGTACTTTAGCAGGTATACCTTCTTTTACATCATTTCCATTTGAGGTAACCTTCCACCTTGAAGTACCACACTCTGGACACTGAATAGCATTTTCATATTCCTTCCTATAAAGTATACAATCATTTGGGCAAGCATGAATCTTCACATACTCCATACCAAACTTACCCAATGTCTTTTTCACTTCATACATAGAGGTAGGCAACTCGTTTGTCATTGGGAGCATTTTATGAATTAACTGTAGTATATCATTGAACCCGGCATCAGAAATGCCATGTTTTGCCTTTATATTGTATAAATTGACCATAGCAGACAACTTGGTAAAATTCATGCAACCTGGATAAAGTGGCCTCTCAGCATCTTCTAACAACTTGTTAAATTCATCAGGTTTGAAGTCCGCTTCATTTTCTATTGCATTTACCATTTCAACCGGAGATTCCCTCATATCCATGAATGGGAATTTGTGGCTCGATGGTGTGTTTGTTTCATCATCCTCCTCAATTAAGGGCTCTCCATGCATATACCAATTTATATAAGTTGGAACAATCCCACTACTAATAAGATGATCTCGTATGTCATCAATTTTTTGAAATTCTGTGTTTGTACAATCATTGCAAGGACATCTAATACACTCATCATCTATGGAATTAATCCAAGCAAAGTTCAAAAAACTCTCTACACCAAACAAATACTCTTGAGAAAATCTTGGCTTCAACATCCAAGACTTGTCCATTCTAAAGACGCAACACAACACATATTAATTTAAATGATAATATTAATTCAACTCGTGCTAAAATTCTGATTAAAAAGATTAACGCATTTCATATTCATGCCAAAGTCAACTAAAAATAACAATGCATGGGCTGTTTAATAGGGATATCAGACGAGCTGATCATCCCATTTGAAACCATCATACAGAAAAAACCAACAAGTAAGAAATATGGTGGCTTAGGTATGCGATTCTAATTCCCAAATATAACAAAACAACATATAAAATAAAAGCACACATAGCAAATTAATCAGACATAGCAAAATACAGAGCAAACATCTACAAATTAATGATGTTTCATTCATGAAATTTTTCATAATCAGACAAACTACACTACATATAAAAATTCAAGAGATTTCTTGCCGAGGACTACCTGGTATGTGTCGAAGAAGATGAGGCAGAGAAAGGGAGTGTTTGCGGCTTAGACGACAACGGCTGGGACTGCTGGGTGCGGCTGGGACGACAGCAGCTGGGACTACCTGGTATGGTGGAGGGCTGGTGGAGGGCTGGTGGCTGCTGCTGGTGCCAATCCTTGTGTCGAAGAAGATGAGGCAGCGAAAGGGAGTGTACGTTTGCGGCTGAGACGACAGCGGCTGGGACTGCTGGACGCGGCTGGGACGACAGCAGCTGCGAGGAGGCCGGACGAGGGCGGCTGGGACGACAGAGGCTGAGCGGAGGCCGGACGCGGGCTGCGCTGCTGGCTGGTTCGCTTTTTTTCTGGCGCCGCACGGGATGGAATTGAATACTGGGTGGTTCGTTTCTATGTATTATTAGTTAGGTTTAATTTCTATCCCGCGATGCTGTTTTGTTTTGTTTTTTTTTTTTTTTTTTTTTTTTCTACATATTAGTTAGATTTTTAGTCACGGTTTTTTTAAAACCGAGACTATATTATATGATAAGGTCACGGTTATTTAAAAACCGTGGCTATCAATTTCAAAAAAAAAATTTACTTCACCTATGGTCACGGTTATTTTAAAAACCGAGACTATAAATATACACTATGGTCACGGTTTTATGACGACCGTGACCAAAACCATATGGCCTCGGTTTTTATTAAAACCGTGGCTAATTTTCCGAGACTAAAAACCAGTTTTGTTGTAGTGTAGGGTTGGGAACCCGTGTTCGTACCATAATTTATTCATCTCCTCTAGTTTATTAACTCTCTCTCTTACAAAATAGAGTAAAAGAATCACACTTCATTTTCCATATTTTAACTGCATGTTTGCAAGTCAAACCAATTTTGAGAAATAACCAATCTTTATAGCAAAGAGTGAGTGAGAGAACGATAGAGAAAGAGATTGCAAATGGATACAAACTTGTGGTTGGAAGTGGCCAGATGAAAAATGCTAGCTATTGGAGAACATGGCCTATTCACCTGAGTAAGAATGAAGGAAGTAAGTGGCCTAAGGCGCCAAAGGGCAATGGAAGGGGTCGACAAGACTAGAGCAAGAGGCGGCAGAGAACGATGACGGTGGTTGCTATGTTGAACGGCTTGTGGTTGTGGGGGGTTTTGATATGGCATGAGAGGAAAAAGAGGTGTCGATATATGGCATGAAAAGGAGAGAGAGAGAGAGAGAGAGAGAGAGAGAGAGAGAGGGAAGTTAGGTCTAATTTAATTTCATTTTTTTAGTTAGTTTTTTCTAAAATAAATAACATACACAACATATTATTTGGTCTCGGTTTTGAAAAGATTGAGACTATATAACTCTAATTAAATCATGGTTATTTAATATATTTTAAAATAATTTTTGTAGTCTGACTTATTGTCACAGTGATTGTTAAAAATTGAGTATTATATGGGCACATTATGTCCATGATTTTAACGTAACCGTGATCAAGACCTATGGCCAAAAGTCAATTTTGTAATAGTGTGCCTTGAGGAATTGTGGGTTCCTCGATAGTTCCATCATTATCACTAGTATCTATTCAATCAATTGTCATATCTTGCTATTATTTTTTTTATAATGACACTTCCTAATTTTGACTTATGAGTGAAAGGAAAATAGACTTTTATTTTTAATAGAAGATGTATTGAGAATAATTTTCAATAATTAATAAAAAGAATGAAGTTTATGCTTTCAAGAGTAAAGTTACTATTGATTTTTTTTGGGTAAAAATTAAGGCTCTCCATGCGGAGGATAAAATTATTATCATACACTGCCGCACTACCGAGGATTATAGCCATTTGGTGCCCGAACCTGGGCTAAGTATACCCGCACAAGGCCAGTGGGAGACTGTGGTAAGGCTTAATATCAAAACACATATTTTGAGCTTCGAATCCATGTACTTGGCTGTTCAACAAAGCCCACAATCTCACATAGTGCACCCAAATGGTTTTATCATATGGGCTACCTGTGCTGAGTCTGTTGATTTTTTGTATATAGAAAATTGTTAAAGTCAAAACTTATGATTTGAATTAAAGAAATTAGTTTTAAAAAGCTAAAAATATCACCAATTAGATTAATTAAACAGTAAAAAATATTCCTGTGTGTAAGTTGTTGCACTTAATGTCATACAAATAATTATATTAAATTAAAATGTTGAACAAAATCAACAAAGGTTATTTGTTGTGCATTACAAAATAAATTAAATTAATAATATATATGTAATTCAATCAAAATGTTAAATAACATTGTTCACAATTTATTGCAATAGATTATAACTTTTTTAAAAGTAGGATTCTAATTCTATTAAGTGTATGATTATCAATTAACTTAATATATATGTATTTAATATATACAAAATAAATTAAATTAATTATATATATATATAATCAAGGAGAAAATAAAATTAGCAAAAATATATATTCACAATTGGAAGTACTTAAATCATGATTTATTAAATAAATTTGTTCAAATTATTTGTAAGAAGAACGGTCACCATATATATGCATACACATATATATAACAAATCGTGATTTAATTACATCTAACTGTGAATATATATTTTTGCTAACTTTATTTTCACATTGATTTTAGGAGTTATTTATTATATTCAAATTTTAAAATTAGATAGCATCCATACCATTAATTTAAACTATCATATGGTTACAAATGAGGTTATGTTTCAACAAAAAGTAGTGAATGTTGGAAGAATTTTACTCATGTCAAGAAAACATTACGAGGAATTTATCATTACTATTAGCTAACGATTAGATAAGTGTTGATTCTATCAATACTTTTTCTATTACTAATACTAGTATTTATCGATTGATAGAAAAAAACAATCATTATCATATGATTATAATAATTTATTAACATCATTTGTTAAATATATTTATAATCATAACGGGCCCGAATATATATATATATATATATATATATATATATATATATTGATTTTAACAAATCATTTTCAACCTTTGATTTGAATCTATTTAATGGTGAATATATCATTTTGTTTGATTTGATTTTTTTTTCATGATTTTAGTAATAATTCATCAAATTCAAATTTTATAATATAATAGCATCTATATTATTGATTTAAATTATCTTATAATTAAGATAATTTGTTAATATCATTTGCTATATATATTTATTTTTGGAAAGGGCCCCAAAGTATATATATATATATATAGTGACTATACCTATACAAATAATTTAAATAAATTGTTTTAACAAATTATCTCACTATTGAAATATTTAAATTCATATAAGTATGATTCAGACTTTTATATATATATATATATACATATACATCAATGTACATATATATACATATATACATTTATTATATTAATTATTATAGATAGATATATTGAAAACAAGTTTTTAAAATAATTTATATGTATATGTATATATGTACTTTCTCTACATACATACATACCTATATATATATACACACACACACACACATTTATTATACACTATTAAATACCTAATTTATAAGGTTTATAAAATAAAATATGAATTTTGAATCGAATATATGATAGAGATTAAATCTTTAATTAAATACAAACTTATGATACAATATAGATAAATTTTTATTTAAAATAAATCTAACTATAAGATAGATTTGTCATATTTAAGATTTGACATTCAAATTATAACATTTCCCTTAGATGTTAAAAAACTTGCTAAACATATTCAATGGGACAAAAAACTAGTAAAGGAAAAAAGAGTACATTATTCTCATGCAATACGCTTAAATTACCTCATTAAAATATTTCTAGAAAAATTCAATGGAACAAAACCATAAAAAGAAAAAAGTACAAGACATATATAAATGTGCTCTCCTTGATAATGACCATCATTCAACATGAGATATTCTTTTAATTAACATATTTTAACATTACTACAGAAATCTTTCAAATGTTGAAGTAAATGTAATATCTCATGACAAATGGGTCTACTTGGTCGTCACTTAACTTCATATGTAGTACAATTAATTCATATTTTATAGATGTAAGGTATATGTTATTTTACAAAATAACTTATTTTGTCAGTCATTACAAAATTAATTAGAAACCTTACACTTATAAAACATATACTGCAGTAATGATGATAATTCATATATCTAATTTGTAATAAAACTCATCATTTTGTTCTTCTATCAGATTCAACATTCATATATACTTTGATAACATTTATCAATGTCAATAAATACACTGAGCATCTTTTATAATAAAACTCATCATTTTGTTCTTCTGTCAGATTCAACATTCATATATACTCTGATAACATTTATCAATATCAATCAATACACTGAGCATCAATGATCTTACTAAATAGTATCAACTGATTATAAAATGAAGAATAATATGAAGAAATTTTCATATCGTGCAACAAAATAATAATTAGATATATAATATGAATATGTTTTAAGAATCTATAATTAGATATATAATTAGATATATAATTAGATATATTATCAAAAATTATTTAAGAAGCATGTATATCATTCAAAGGGTCCAATATATTCAAGATAAATTAAACTCAAAATACATGTCTTTAAATTTATTATTGAGCTCATCTTAATGTATTGAGTCGGTGCAATAAGAATAAAGTAACTTTATTTTGCCACTAATGTAAGTTACGATTAAGAAATTGTAATAATAAATTTGTGGATTAAACTGAACCCAAAATATATCATGTTTTATAATAAAGCTGACAATATTATTTTTATAATAGATGATTTTTCAAATGCGTGAGATTCACTATCAACTTTTGTCAAATTTAGTGAGTTCATTTTGCTTTAGGAACATGTAACACATATAATTATTAAATAAATAAAGGTTTGGACTATGGTCCATAACCATTTAACTTTCTATTATATAATGAACCAATTTTGATTGTTTTGGTCATGATAATTATTCAAGCTTTTATCCATCAAAATATATTTTTTATTTACAATATAAATTGAAAGAAGCTTTCTAAATATTGACTTCTATTCATATATTTGTGGCATTATACATTAAATCAACATATGTATCATCTGAGCAATTTTAATTATAAAATTGATCTTAAAAAAAATTTCAAGTTTAAGCTTCTATCTGAGACTTTAAATATAATATAATTATATTTTTACTTATAGTCTCAAATATCACAACGTCAAATATATTTAAAATATTAAATTTTTCCTCAACTTTGAGCAGTCTAAGTATAATTATATATAATAATTCATCATAATTTAGTTCTTCAAAGTCTTTTATCAGGTTACACATGAAATTGTGCTAACTTTTAAAATGTATCATTCAATAATAATGAGTATTGTAGCATTATCTTTGAGATACATAAGTGTTCACCATTTCAATTGATAGACAATAGTTACAAGTCTGTATTAAATTCCATCATTTTGTGGATGATCATTATCCATCAAAATCAAAAAATGAAACATATATTGGATAACGATCATAAGGCATTTGATTTTAATTAACATTCTCTTATTTTGCTTCTGTAGAAGGTCATAGTCCATTATAAAATTGGAGTTCAAATACATCATAGCATAACAATAACTCCAAATAAGTTTCATTTGCCTATATGGGCTTTTGATTTTAATAATACAATAAAGATCTTAAACACTACATATTCAATATGAACATAATAACTCAAGTCATACACATGATCATCATACAACATTCACTTCTAGTAATAATATGATCAAAATATCTTTATTTTTTTAATAATTTATGTAAGTACATAATATTTAAATATGTGTGTATTTCTCTATTGCTATTTTATAAGCATATTTCACTTGCAAAGATAGTATATAAAGTGTTCATAACTGTTGCTAATTTGCACTCTCAATATTGCTATGTAAGCATACACAAAATTTATGTATGTATTTCTTTTGGCTCTTAAGAAAATATATGATTGAATAACCTTTTTTCTCCAAAGTTTTTCAAATAAACGGTTAATGATATTGAGCACTTAAAATTTTTAAATGATTATGATTGAATTTTAGAGATATAATACTCATATTTGAGCCATAAGTAGCAATTACTATATATCAAATTAATCACTTGCAATCATTCAAGATATACTTTTCTTTTTTTATTATACTAATTTCAATGTCAAGTATTAAATGACATTCATTTCAAGGATGATATAATCAAAATGCCCTTATATTTATAGTTATATGCAGGACATATACTGTTTATATAAATGTTATTATATCTTTACTTCAATTGCATATTTTACTTATAAAATAACATATATTTTGATCTCAATATTGCTACTTAATAGCATACACGAGACATTGAATATATTTTATCATATATTTTTGTTAGCATTGTAGCATGTAGACTCTCAATCAATGACATAAATGCAATTATAAAATATTATATTTTATAGTTTCAAGAGAATAATTCAATCCCTTATTTTCTTATATATATATATATGAAAATTTTGGAAAATATTTTATCATAACCATAGTAATAATGTAGCAACACAATTAATATTCACCAAGAGTTCTCCCAAGAAAGAATAGTGGGGCAAGACCTCCTAAAAAACTATCATCCTAGATAGAGTAATTTTTCTAAGAAAAACTAGTGACACAAAGGCTTTCAAAAACTAACCTCCTAGACAGAACTCCCTTAGATCCTACTGTTCATGCAACTACACACTTGAAAATTTTATTAGGTTACCAAAACATGACAAAAAAAATGGACATAAATATGAAATTGAGATTTTAGTCCATTTATGTACTGTTTAAAATCTCACAATTAATAATAATATCAATTTAACATGAAAATTAACCCAAAATTTATGTGTATTTTATTAATAAACATAAATAAATAGATACACATAAAAAATATAATTAAATTATACCATGAAAATTTATTAAGGTGATTGCAAATTATATCAATACTGAAAAAGTATTATTAGTAAATAGCAAAACATGAGTTTGGAACTATTATGAGGTAATTATATTTAAATAATTTTATTGTAATTTATAATTAATTTTACATAAATATTATTTAAGTAAGATACTATGGACATTACATTAAAAAGCCATTTTTAATTTTTTTTTAATTAATATAGTTACCATATATGTATACTACATATTTCATTCATTAATTATAATGAAATATAAGTAAAAATAAATTATTAATTTGAGATAAAGGTAAATACTGACGTATATTTATGGAACATTTCTATCTATTCATTTAGCACAAAATATTCAAAATTCGTAATTCTTTTAGTAAAATAATAATAAATATTTATATAGATAAACTTAAATATATATTTATTATTATATTCATAAATATATATTTGTAATATACTTCTATATAATATTATCAAATAATTGTAATATATGTAGCAAGAAAATAACAAACAAAAATTATATTTGTTAATATCTTATAATAACTTAGTTTTAAATTTTATTGATGACCATTTCATTGAGCTTAACTAAAAAAATATATTATTAAATAATATTTTTCTTCGTATTAATATTAAATTTTAATCTTAAATATAATTAGATGATTCAAACAACATAACAAATAATTTTTTTATAATAATAACAATTAAATAAAAATATATATCATTTATAAAAAATTATTTATAGAAAAATATATTTAAATAATAAAATTTATAGTCTATAATAAAATAAAAAAAATTTAATTTGAGACATTTTCAGGATTGGATGGCTTACCACCATGATTATGAGATTATTTTTTAGAGTTTGTTAACTTCTCAATATAATGTGATATCTAAAATTATTGAAGAAAATATTACAATATATATATATATATATATAAAGCAAACAATTTAATAAATTTAAAAGACAAATAAAACGTAAATATTATTTATTTGTGATACTCAATTAACTATATCAAGAAATAAATAAAAAATCTTAGATAATGAAAATAAAATTTGAGTTTAATCATAAAGAATAAGAAAATTCAAGAACTTGTAAATTTTGTGATTTGGTATTATACCACAAAAGGTTTATAGTACATCATGGCCAAAACCATAAATCTTGAACAAATAATCGTGTTGATAACGTATTATAAAACTAAATAAAATAAGAGAATAAAAATATAGAGAAAGTAAATAGAAAAAATAATTCTCATTGATTGTTGTGTTTTTAATACACTATTAAAGGCTCAATATACAATATGAATTTTGAATCGAATATATAAAAGAGATTAAATATCTAATTAATATAAATTTATGATATAATAGAGATAAATCTTTATTTAAAATAAATTTAATCATAAATAGATATATCATATTTAAAATTTGACATCTAAATTATAACAATAATTATTTTTTTTATTTTTTATTTTAAATAATTTTTTAAAATAACTGCCAAACACTTAATTATTTTTAAAAATTATAAAAAATTATTTTTAAGTGATTTAAGAATAATTTTTGAGTTATGTAGTCGGCTCTAAAATTTTTCCTAGTCCAGCTTAACAACGCTATTACCCACCCATATTAGCCTCAGTGCCTCACCTAAAAATAATTTATGGGTCCACCTTGCAGGGCTACGAAGACATGGAAACTATAGTATAGTATCAAGTTGGGGAACACAAGAGCTGGGGAAAGGCCATCTGGGCTCATTATATTCCTCCCTCACGATCTATTTTGCTTTGGCGTGCTATTCAGAATAAACTTCCAACGGATTGTCAATTAAAAAGGAGAGGACAATCGTTTCCTTCCCGTTGTTCGTTATGTGGATCAAAGGAGGAAACTCTGTCACATCTTTTTTTAAGTTGTCATTTTGCAGGTGCGCTTTGGAACTTCATATGCTTCTTCTTTGGAAAACGACCATGTACAGACTCTTCGATCCTAAACCTATGGAAGACCGCAATGACAATGGAATTTGGATCACAACTCGCCAATTTATGGAAAGCATGAATTGTTTCAGTCATTTGGGTGATTTGGACTACTAGAAATGAGTATCGATTTAACAATAAGAGGACGACGCTGAGTTCAGCTTTTGCCACAATATGGCGTTTTATCCGCGAAGCGAGTCTCTCAAACAGTGGTTGCATGCGAAATACTGTGGATGATCTACAGGTACTTAAGCGGCTTCGAATAACAGGCATTCCAAGACGGGCTCCAAGGATTATAGAGGTTAATTGGAAGGTTCCACCCTCAGGATGGATAAAGGTCAATACAGATGGTGCAGCTTTTGGAGCACCAGAATTATCTGGTTGTGCAGGTATTTTTCGAACTTCCAGATCATTTGTTAAGGGTTGTTTTTGTATTCCGCTTGGAGTATCATATGCTTTTGAAGCAGAACTAGCGGCAGCCATTTATGCAGTGAAGTATGCATACACATTTCGGTGGAGGCGTCTCTGGTTAGAATCAGACTCACGATATGTTGTTGCTCTCTTTCAGACTCGGTCTTCTTCGGTTCCTTAGAGATAGCATTCTGCTTGGACTGATTGTTTAGATAAAATTACACATATGGAGTTTCACTGCTCACATATTTATTGGGAGGGAAATGCTGCAGCTGATAGCTTAGCTTCTAGGGCTCCTAGTTTATGTACAGCGACTTGGTGGTGGAATGCCCCACATTTCGCTAGCTCTTACATTTATTCAGATGCTAACAACAAACCTAATTACAGGTTTTGTTGAGAATTTTTATTTGTATGCTTCATTTTATTAATATTTAAAAATATTAGTGGTCGAGTGGTTTAATGAAGAAGGTGCTAAGGAGGTACCAACCTAGTTGGGATGTCCCGGTGCACCCACTGAAAACTGTTAGCCACAACCTTTTATAAAAAAAAAGTTAGGGCTGATATCAATGATGTAATTGGAGCTCTGGCTAGAAAAGTAGGTTGGGTTGTTGTCCTAGAGGACCACTTTTCCTTCAAGATCTCAAATAATTATCTGTTATCTCAAAGGAAAATATTTATTTCTTTGAATTGAGAAATTGTATATAATTGAGTATGTTGTGACTATTGAAGTTATTTTATGTAAATTAGAATAATCATTGTCAATTTTAAATTATAACAAATAATTTAAAAAGTATTTTAGAATAAAATTGGATTAATAGAACAATTATCAAATAAGCATGTATTATATACATTAATTGGTTGCAGTGATCACACACTTTAAATCGTTATTAAAAACATATATATTTTGAAATTTATATAGCAAAAGTTGTTTATTAAACAGTGATCACAAGTAAACATCATTAATAATAGAAAAGAAACGAAGATCAAACACAAAATACATTATCTTTATTCATTCAATATTTCTATCTTTATCAAAAAAAGATTTTTACTTATTAGAAAATAAACACAAGCAGGAAAATATTAAATTGCAATCCAAACAATCGTCTTCCATCTAGTGTACTTCAAGGAAAAATTCTCTTTCAGGTTCTAGCATCTCATGTACCCTTGCCATCATTTCATAATCTTCCAATCCGTGTTTTTGGTTGTGTTACTTTCGTTCATGTTCTTAAAAGTCAAAGGACCTAGTTGGATCCTCGGGCAATTATGTGTTTGTTGGTTATAAAGGATATCAGAAGGGGTACATGTGCTACCATCCACCTACCATAAAGTACTATGTTACTATGAATGTTACTTTCTTTGAGGACATGAGCTACTTTTCTTTCTTTGATACTGCTCTTCGGGGAAATAATTCATATTTTGAAGAGTTGTATCATAAGAAGGAGGAATTGGAAGGAGGTGAAGAAGTAATGCAGGTATGAGATATTTCGATGGGTCTAGTTGACATTCTCAACTCATTAAATCCAGTAGTTGAAGAAGCAGAAACTCGTCCAGAAATAGATGCTCCAAGCATCCAGGCACCAGCTTCGATCATGGAAAATGTATCTGAAGACACAATTGTTCCCTCAGTCGTTACTCCTACCCTTGACCCACAGTTCCCTGGTACTGAAGATCACTCATCTAAGGTATGTTCACCTACTGATATTGATAGTATTCATTCTAATGTTGGACAATTTTTGTTGCCAAATAGGTCTTCTTGAGGTTAATCAGCCAAAAGATATGAACCCACTGTTCGTGCAAAATCAAAGTACCCAGTAGCCAACTACATTTCCACTAAAAGATTGTATAAGTCATATGAATCTTTTGTGAATCAAATATCTATTGTATCAGTACCTAACAAAGTGCATGATGCATTGGGAGATCCAAAGGAGAGAAAGTCTATAGAGGAAGAAATAAAGGTGTTATAGGATAACAATACTTGGTAACTTGTGCCTCCATCACAAGGCAAGAAGGCAGTCGATTGTCGCTGGATGTTTACTGTGAAACATAATACTGATGGATTTGTAAATTGATATAAAGCACGCCTCTTAGCAAAAGGGCTTACTCAGATGTAAGGTATAGACTATAATGAGACCTTTGTTCCTATTTCTAAAATGATCATTATTTTGGTTCTTCTTTCGCTTACTGCTAGTTTAAATTGGCCCCTTTGGCATTTTATATCAAGAATGCATTTCTTCATGGAGAGTTAGATGAGGAGGTGTACATGACTCTTCCACCTGGCTATGTAGCTTCTTCTCTTAGTTTTGTATGCAAATTGAGAAAATCTCTGTATGGTCTCAAATAATTACCTCGTGCTTGGTTTGGGAGGTTTTCACATTCATATGGAAGGGTTATTACAGACAAAGTAATTTAGACCATGCATTATTTCTCAAGCATCAACAAGGAGGGTAATAGCCTTAACTATTTATGTTGATAACATGGTAATCACTGGCAATCATACTGTTAAGATGGATAGATTACAGAGACAACTAGCCTTTGAGTTCGAGATGAAGGACTTAGATGAACTAAAGTACTTCTTAGGGATTAAGGTAGCTAAGGGGAGAGAAGAGACTTTTTTGTGTCAGAGAAAGTACATTCTTGACCTACTAACAAAGACAAGTAAATTGAATTGCAAACCTATTAACACTCCTATTAAGCAGAACCATTGTTTAGCAGAGTATTCGGATTAGGTATCAACTGATCGAGCTCATTATCAAAGGTTGGTTGGGCGCTTGATTTATTTGGCTCATACTAGACCAAATGTTACATAAGCAGTAAGTTTGATAAGTTAGTTTATGCATAACTCAAGTGAGAGTCACACAGATGCTATTGTGAGAATTTTAAGATACTTGAAGTCACCTCCATGGCAAGGAGTAATATTTTCTAAACACAACAACACTCTTGAAGTTTTTGATTTCACATATGCAAATTAGGCTGGAAATATACAGACAAGAGATCGACATCAAGTTACTTCACTTTTGTAAGAGGTAATTTGGTCACATGGAAAAGTAAAAAACAAAAGGTTGTGGCACGATCTAGTACTGAGGCTAAGTATAGAGGTATGTCTCATAAGATGTGTGAATTACTGTGGCTGAGAAATCTATTATTCGATTTGGGTTTCAAACTCAAAAGTACTATGTAGTTGTATTGCGATAATTGAGTAGTCATTAATATATCACAAAATTCAGTACAACATGATTGCACTAAGTATGTGGAGGTTGAACGTTACTTTATAAAAGAGAAGTTGGATGCCAAACTTATTAGATTTTCTTTTGTTCCTATTGAAAAGCAACTTACAGATATGCTTACCAAATGAGTTTTCAGAAAGACATTTTATGACTCACTAAGCAAGTTAGGCATGGTGGATGTGTATGCACCAACTTGAAGAGTAGTATTGGTATAAGTCATATATGAAAAGTGTACAATAATATATTGTAATTCATACTTATCTAACCTGGCATGGTAGATATGTATGCGCCAACTTGAAGAGTAGTGTTAATATAAGTCATATATGAAAAGTGTACAATAATATATTTTAATTAATACTTATCTAACCTATCGTAATTAATACTTTGCCTTTTTCTATAATAGAAACTTAGATTATATTCTTATAATATCTTCTATTTACCTTAATTGTGAAAAGAATAAAAAATAATTCAATCTCATTATATTTAACTACAAGCTCATGTGGGGGAATCTCTTGTAGTTCAGGTGGTAAGACTCTTAATTCTCCTACCAGGAACCCAAGTTCGAATCTCACCCAGTTGTGTAAGTGTATTTTCTCTTTATTAATAAAAAAGAAGGGGATTTTAGAACCATTTAAAAAAAAAAAAAAAAAAACTACACGCCCATGGGCTCTTCGCATTCATAAGACTAAACTGGCCTATTAGAACTATGTTATAGGTTCTATTTTAAATAGAATCTTTATGAGCTAGAGTCATAGAGCTACCAAATGCCTTGAGTGCGGTTGCTCCATAACCATTACATACACTAAATTTGCAGTTATATTATTGTAGCATTAATATAGATCAATGACTTTTTATAATAAAGTCAATAAATATATGTGTATTATCTTTCACATATTGTATTATTGAAAACAAAAATATTATTTTAATATTTATAATTAATTATTTTAATAATTAGTATAGAACTCTTTATTTTCGATATATATGACTGTGATTGGAAAAGTATTTGCTGCATATGATGATATATTAGGTTTCCTTTTTTAAATTGGTGTAATGATTTTGTATATATATATACATATGGCTGATTAAATGACAGATGCTTAATATATATATATATATATATATATATATATATATTGTGATGAAATCATTAATCTATGTATTTTAGATTGTATTAATTAAAAAAAAAAAGGGAAATATTGCAGTACCGCCTGCGGACGGTTGCCATTGTACTGTTAAAGTACAACCCGCCTGCTTTGTTGTATCTTGTTGAATCATATATTATTTAATTTAATATTACAAAATTCTGAATTTATTTTTTATGGTAAATTTTAACATAATCTCACACAATTTTGGTCAAAATATTGGCCTATATTACTATTAGTTTTCAACATTTACATGTTTTATAATCATTCAAATAAATTTTATTTATATAATTTAATTATAAAAATATTATGTGTATTTATTTTAAATTTTTATAAATTAAATACACAATAATTTTGGGTTAATTTTGGTGCTGAATTTTTTTGGGATATGTTGTTGACTGTAAGATTTTTAAATATTAAATAAATGCACTAAAATTTTATTTTCACATTTACGTTCAAATTCTTTGTTATGTTTTGTTAAACCAAACAAACCTTGTATGAATTATAAAGCAAATTATGTGTATAAGTTTTGCAAGTATAAACACGTTGATTTTACTAGAAATTTGGATGTTTTAGTTAAATGTAAAATTTAAATAGCAATCGAATGCTTAGTGCTTGCCTCTCGTAAGCCTAAATGTGTCAAGTTGTATAATATATTTTGTGATTTTGAGAGTACTTAATGTACATGATTATAATAAAGTGTATAAATTAATAAATTAATAAAATTTCAATTTCACAAATTGATCTAAATTTTTTTAATGAAATAACTCGTTAATCCAAAGTAAAGTTTTGTGATATAACTTAATTGTAAAGTGAAACATGTGTGTCAAGTTATTGATAAATAAGAAATAAAATTTTGGGTTAGTTATTTTGGATCTGTAATTAAATGTGAAGTTAAATAGCAATCAAATGTTTATGTACTTGCCTCTCGTAAGTTTAAACATGTTAGATTGCAAACGCTATATTGTGATCTTGGAAAGTAATGTTGTACGCAATCACAAAAATTACTAAGATTCTTACGGATAAGCAAATATTTTCTCAATATTTTATTATTCGACAAGGATACTTAGGTTGATGAAGAAAATAATTAAAATTATGAACCGTGTAATCTAATTCATTCTCTCGATGATAGATTGACACATCTTGATCTAGTTGTGATATTTAATTGTTTTACTTTATAGTGCATAAGCAGGGTAGAGGCAAAAATTAATTGTTAGGGGGCTGATTTTTTTATAAAGTATTAATATGAATAAGAAAATAAAAAAAAATTGTAATAAATTTTACACTTCTTTTTTATTTTTTCATAACATAACATATAAATACACTTATTTTTTATTTTATTAACTTAATTAATTGATTATTAACACAATATAATAACAAAAATTCTAAATTTAAAATTTTATAAATCCGTCTAACACTAATAGTTGTATCATAATCAGGGACGGAAACAGGAATTAATTGTTGGGAACTAATTTTTTTATAACATATTACTATGAACAAAAAATAAATAAAATTGTAATAAATTTACACTTATTTTTTATTTTTTCATAACATAACATACAAGTACACTTATTTTTTATTTTATTAACTTAATTAATTGATTATTAACACAATATAATACAAAAATTTAAAATTTAAAATTTTATAAATCAATCTAACACTAATAGTTGTAACACAATCAAGGATGGAGAAAAGAATTAATTGTTGGAAGCTAATTTTTTTATAACATATTAATATGAACAAAAAATAAATAAAATTTTAATAAATTTTATACTTTTTTTTTATTTTTTCATAACATAACATACGCATACACTTACACTTACACTTATTTTTTATTTTATTAACTTAATTAATTGATTATTAATACAGTATAATAACAAAAATTCTAAATTTTAAATTTTATAAATCAGTCCAACACTATCAGTTGTATCACAATATGTTATTAACATGTAAATATATAATTAAATAAAAATTATTTCAACCAATCAGCCTTCAGCCCATATATAAAATGCACATTATTAATACAATAATATTATTAATTAAGCATATTAATCAGGAAAAAAAATAATATATTTCATAAATTAGTTACCGGCGGTGGCTCCGTTTAGTGGTTGACTTGACGCTTGACTGAAGTGGTTGCTGTAGTGTTACTGGTGGTGGGCGGTGGCGAGTTGATGGCTGGAGCCTGAAGTGGAGGCATTGAATGGACAACGTTAAAGGCTAGATAAGCTTACTGCTTTGGCGCACGCACTGCATGGAGGTGGAGCTGACGAGCTGTAGTCTATGGGGCTGGTAGAAGGGCATCGGAAAGCGATTGGCAGTTGGCAACTGGGCTAAGCGAGACTCAAACTTGGTGGCTGAACGCGATGGAATTTCCATAATGGAAGATGTGACGCAACACGCGAGCTTGAGAAAATGGAAGTGGCAAGGGACTGAGGGAGGGAGTCAGGTTATATTAGGTTAGGGGTAAAATGGTAATTTTACATTATTATAAAAAACGGTCAGGGCTTGAGCCCCCCCAGCCCTTGATTAAGTCCGCCCCTGTGCGTAAGAGTTTATTTATAAATAAGACTCTAGCATGAAGTTGAAGAAATAAATAAAAGTATGATTTTGATTTTACGTGCATCTGATTGTTATTATTTCTTCATGTTGGACTAGGTTATAGTTATGCTTGCTTACATTTGACATTTCATATTTCTTTTCACTTGTATGGTCTAGTTTATCTATGATGCCATCCAAGTGGGAGAAAATTTAATGTAGAACTAATTTTATATATGGACTGGCATAAATTTTCTATGATAAACTACATTAATAGAGAAATGTCAAAACGTTTATGGAGCATGTTACAAGTATATCAAAAAACCAATATCTAGTGAATATAGTTAGTTATAAAGATGCCGATAATGGAGACATAATATTTGCATGTTATGAGAAAACTTGTCGTAAAATATGATATGTAAAATTATTCGAGGGTTATATTGAGTTGCTAACACTATTTTGAAAAATTTTGATGATATATTGTGGCCTCTACAATCAATTTTCCTCAATAATAATAATTACATGCCTATATGTATAGAACATATTAGATTCACTCTACAATTTCGCTCGATCTTGTTTTAAGAGCATGTTTCCCACTTGAAATTTGTGTGTAAATTCATTCATGTATTGGATCAGTGAGAGTTTTACATAAATGTGTAGTGTATGATCTAGTATTATGTAGTCATCATCACATGCTTTACAGTCACCGCATGTTTTTGGTTAAAGGGTGACAAAATTAAAAAACATTATGTTTCAGTCTCAAGTATGCATATTGTTAATACACAAGCACCTCTAGTGTCCATACATAAGTGAATTATTGTCGTCATACTTTAAATCTCCAACACCAGATTATGTGTAGTATATGTACACTTTCGATATATCATTGCATATATCGGTTTGGCTCATAAGTTTTGATATGCATTATTTGATATGATAATATTATTGAATATTGAATGCATGATTATGATGTCCAAGTAGGAGAGTTGTTGGAATTATTTTATATAGACTAGCATAATTATTGTCAACTCAAAATTATGTCAAATAATTCATAAAACATGTTAGGGCAAAATTGGATTAATGAAACAATTATCAAATAAGCATGTGTTATACTTAATCTATAATGGATTAACCAAACATATTTATATTGTGTGATAGGCTCATGATCTTGCAGCACTCATAAACCTAGACCGGCCCATTAGATTTAGAGTTATGTGATAAGTTCTATTATAAATAGAACCTTTATGCTCTAGAGTCATAGAGCTACCAAATATTTTGAGTGCAGTCGTTCCCATAACTCTTACACACACTAAACCTGCACATATAATATTAGAGTATCAATATGGATCAATAATTTTTTAAAATAAATTCAATAGGTAAGTGTAATATCTTTTACGTGTTGTATTATTAAAAATAAAAACATTATTTTGCTATTCATGATCGATTATTTTAATAGCTATGGCATAGAGAGATGTGTATGGTGAAAAATGCTTTGTTTGTCTTCCTCCAATTTGTCTTCACTTGCCAGGACTCTTCATTAATTGAAGATCTTTCAGGTAATTTCTTCTCTGCTCTCTCGATACCGAAAGTTTCTTGAATCTTCACGGCAGATCATTGATTGTTCTTGTTGAATTAACCTGTTTGGATAGTTTTTACCTTCTCTCTTGAACCGAATTTTTCTATTTGAATCTACTCAGATTTGTTTGTTTTTACGTCATTTAGTTTTTAGTTTATCCTTTTGACTCTGTGGAGGGAGATGGAGGATGATCCAGATGACTAGTGGTATGGAGGCTTTGGTCATGAGAAGCCTGTTGGTTTCTGAAGCATCTTTTATTGTCTTCATGCGTGCGTGGAATTTCTTCATTTGTGGTTCCATATTTTCAGATTTGTGCAAAAGATTGAAACTTTAAACCTCACTCAATCTTCCAATGCTACCGAGAGTTTGATTGGACATATTTTCAATTCACCTTCTCTGGGTGTTTCTGCTACCTTAACTTTCATCTATAAAGAGAAATAGAATTCTCAAAAATAGAATAATAAAATTGATTCAAATGTTGAATATTTATACCTCCATCTTACAATTATTTATATTAATAATGAAATAAAATAAAGAGCACATGTAACTTTATTTTTTCTAAAAATTAAGTGACTTTATTTACTTTTCAAACCCAGGAATAATTATTTAAAAGTTCTCCGAGTACAAATAACTATACTTGTTCTCAAACATAAGTAACTTTATTTACTTTTCAAACCTAAGAATAATTATTTAAAAGTGCTCCAAGTACAAATAACTTCACCTTTCGAAAAAAGAAGAAAGAAAGTAACTTTACTTATTCTTCATGCACAACTACAATTATTTAAATATTCTAAAAATAATTCTAGATATTATTTAAGTAAATAGGTTGCACCATACCTAAAACAACATATTGAATTTGAATGCTGTTTGAATCGTGGAGAAGATTTGGAGGACGTGGAGCCTACATCGGATCATGTCTCGTTGCTATTGTTGATGAACACGATGTGGTCTGTGCTGAAGGTGTTCTGTATTTTTGAAGTTTTTATTTGGTTTTTTGAATGCCATGTATGGGCTGCTAGCTGTGTTCAACTTGTTCAAGGTTTGCTTTGCTCTTGGTTTGGTTGTTTTCAGGAAGTTCTAGCTTGGACAGCTAGTGTTGGATACTATTTCTGATCCTTGAGCTTTAAGTTTAAGCACAAGAGTTCTTGGAGCTCTGATTGTAGCCTGTTATCTGCAAGTTTCATGGTGAGAAATGCTAGCAACATACAAATTTGCACCAATGCTATTTATATCATGTCACGTTTGTATCATGTCATGACAAAATTATTTTTAAAAATTGATAAGTAATTAATTAGATAAGCCATGTGGCACGAAATATGTAGCATGGGTGCTAAAGTGTCGTTATAGTTATCTGATTGTGTAGCCTTTTTAGTGAAAGGTTTGAGTTGTCATGGCTTGTTCTCCTTGTATTTGTTAGAAAAATATAATATTCAACCCAAAAAAAGAAAAAGAAAAGCCTGCAGCGGAAATAGATATATTAATCAGAACACAATGTACAATAAAAAATAAGAGTGAATGCTGGCATTAGCACACAAGTTTACTATAATTGGAATACTGTTCATCCAAACCAAAAAGTTCAGTTGAATAGTAAGAATTATTTAACATTGAAACTAATTCTTCAATTAAGCTTCATAAGCAGCTATAACTTGAGTTTCCATTAAAGAAAAAGGGTAGCAATAGACTCCAAGGGAATAATTACCTGTGTTCTGTACAAGTTATGGCTGCTGAAATTTGTCTACAAATCATATCTCCTCTATTTCTGGGGATGCGTAGCAAAATTGTGAACCCAGATGATGCCCAAATAAAAATGCGCAAATATTGCTGGCCAAGTTACAACATGAAATAAAAATGGGTGGCTATTACTTTTTGAACACCATCTGACCATGTTCATCCACATCAAAAAGTCGCCCTACAAGTCCATCCCAACTTTCCCTCCTTTTCTTGAATGATGATAATGACAAGGATTCCACTCTCGATCTTCCTGAGTTATCCCCTTCTTCTACTTCACGAAAAGTATCCTCATTCATGTGTTCATTAAATGTCCCATAAGGTGTTGACAAGTAAGCATGAGGAATATCCAAAGCTACAGCCCTTTGAATTGCTGCCTTGTACTCCTCACTGTGCTCTCGAGCAAGAGATGCTTGCCGCTCCATCTTCTGCTTTGCTGGAATTTCCATATTGCGATCATTTTCCTGCATCAACTGAACCAATTTGAAATAATATTAATACTGCTAAAAGAATCCAAATGTTAAATCATGGTAACCATTAAACTTGATGTAATATAACATATGCCGCTAATTATAATAAAAGTTATGGGCGTATATCATAGATCTGTTGTGACAGCAGACAAGGATCAGTACAACATCAACTGGACCTTGCCCTTGGAGCAATGACTATGAAACTCTTATCCTTTAACGAGCAAATTCCATTGTTATTTCAGAAAGGATTTCGAACTTACATCAAGAGCCATTTGGGATTCTCTTTCTATCCAAATGATAGCATGGTCAGAAAGTGCATTGCAAGAAAGAACTATATGCTCAAACCTCCCATCCACCGGCACAGCTGTCCTTACTACAGGCGGAAACCTTCCTACCCTGCAGTTACCAAGCATCCAATTACTTGTATTATCTCTAATTTTTACCTCGAGCATTAATGTGAGAACATTTGTACAAAAGTGAAATCCAACAGAGTAAGAAAACAGACGTGATGATTTTTCCAGCTAATACTGAATACATGAACAGGTAAGATATGTATTTTGCCCTCTTTCCTTTATTATTTTTTTATCCCTGAATCAAACGTTTCAATCACTTAATGAAAATGTTATTCTTAATAAGGACCAATTAGAAACGAAACAAGAAAGCTCTGAAATGGTAAGCATTATCTACAAATATCTACACAGTTGCCATTAACAATGCTACACGTGTACAAGACTAATATAAAGCCTAACTGACTTTAGTATTCCCCCTCAAACGGAGGTCTGGGCAAGACGATAAGTTTGCTTCTGAGAGCTCCAAACTGTGTAGAAGCTAATGGTTTAGTCATAACATCAGCCACCTGATCATGCATGGAAACATGTTTCACTTGCAATTGTGAATCTGCAATTTGTTCTGTAACAAAATGTAAATCAATTTCAATATGTTTTGTACACTGATGTTGCACAGAATTCTCTGCTATATATTTTGCTGACACATTATCACACAGTGTCACAAGAACTCCTTTGAGAGACACTCCCAATTCTTTCAGCAAGGACTTTAACCACAAAACTTCTGCAGTAGCTTGAGCAACTGCACGATACTCAAACTCTGCACTACTTCTAGAAACTACATGTTGTTTACTAGACTTCCATGATATAGGGCTGCTCCCTAGAAACACACAAAAAGTCCCAATACTTCAGCATGATGCCCAATCTGCATCTGAAAACACTGTGAGCTCCATGTGAGTACTCTTATGCAGCGTTACTCCATAGGTCTGAGTTCCCTTCAAATATCTTAACAACCTTTTAGCAACCACCCCATGTTGTAATGTAGGACTTTGCAAAAATTGACACAACCTATTCACAACAAAAGCTATGTCTAGCCTAATAATTGTGCAATACTGCAAAGCCCCAATGAGACTTCTATAAGAAGAAGGATCTGCTAGAACTTCACCATCAGACTTGGATAATATTCCCCCTGACACCACTAGACAACCCAAACTTGTCAAGCAAACTGTTAACATACTTTGCCTGACATAAATGAAGTACATCAGATTTCCTACATACCTCCAAACCAAGAAAAAACTGCAGATTACCCAAGTCTTTGAGAGCAAAAGTGCCATGAAGCTGATGAATAAAACCTTGTAACTTAGAAGAGTTATTTCCAGTAATGATGATATCTACATAAACCAAAATGTAGATCACAATACCACCTTGTTTAAAGACAAACAAAGAAGAATCAGCCTTAGAACTGTCAAAACCCCATGACTGCAGACAAGAACTAAGTTTATTAAACCAAGCCCGTGGGGCCTGTTTCAAACCATAGAGAGCTTTAACCAACTTACACACATAATGAGGGTGGTGAGAATCAACAAAACATTTAGGTTGTCGCATGTAAACATGTTCCCCAAGTTCACCATTTAAAAAGGCATTATTAACATCCAATTGTTTCAAAAGCCAATCATTGCAAAGAGCCAAGTGTAAAACAGTCCTAACATTAATTGGTTTAACAATTGAGCTAAAAGTATCAAAATAATCCACACTATAAGTTTGATTAAACCCCTGAGCCACTAAACGAGACTTCCTTTTATCAAGAGTACCATCTTGCTTCTCCTTCACCCTATACACCCAAGTACAACCAATAACCTTCTGATCAAGAGGTGGAGGAACCAAAACCAATGTTCCATTATGTATTATAGCATCATATTCTAATTTCATAGACTTTTGCCACTCAAGATTAAGAACAGCTTGTTTGAAAGATGTAGGAGTTGAAGGCAAGGAAACAACAGAAGCAAGATGCAACTTTGGTTTGACTATGCCACTCTTAGAACGAGTCTGCATAGGATGAAGACAGGAAGAGAAGAAGGACCTTGATCAAAGGCAATAGGTACAGAACAGACAAAAGGGGAACTGCAAGATATAAGAGAAGGTAAAACTAAGCTAGGAGAGGAAGAAGCACCTCGAGGCACATCTGACACAGTCTATGTTACTTGGACGCGGCACATTCATCCATCACACCTGTGTCGATACGACACGACACGACACCGACACCGGTGTGAAATACGTGTCTGATACGGCAGCTGTAACTCCAGACACTCCAACTATGATTTTGGCAGCTTCACTTATGATTTCTTATTTGAAGAAGACATTTGAGATGGAAATGAAATTTTAGCAATGCTCTGTTTTGAAATTTTCAGGTTTGGAGAAGAAGAGAACGAAGCTGAGATAAATGATTATGAACGAAAAAGACAAAGGGACGTGACAAAAATATAAGCAGAGAGCCAGAGACAACGTGGGTTATTTACTTATTTTTTGCTCTCATTTTTTGCCTTATTTCTCTTCCCAATAAAAGAGCATTTAATGCTCAGATTTGATTTTTTTAATTACCTTTTAGATTCTAACTAAAGTTTATTACTTTATTAGTAATGTAATCGATTCAAACGAAAGCTTAGTAGCAATGTAACTTTCAATTGTAATTTCGTTAAAAATTAAATGTATGGTCGGTTACTTATCACAAAAAAATCTGGGTATAGCTCTCCTCTTTAATTATATTTAATGCATGCTTATTTTTATTTTTGTAATTATTACTTTAATATAAAATATAAGTATATAATTTTATTTTTGTATTTGAAAAAATATATATACATATAATTCTTAGTTATATATTATCATATTTATACAAAAAATATTTTATAAATTAAAGAAACAATAATACAATAAATATTCAGTAATTAAATAAAGAATTTATATATTTATAAAAAAAATCTAATATATATATATATATATATATATATATATATATTCGACCTCTTTGGGTGATAAACAAGCTAAACAAATGATCATAATTATAAGATAATTTAATTATATGGTATAAATTTTGTTATATTTTCAACAACTCATAAAATTAACGATAAAATTAAATCAAACAAAATATAAATTTATCGTTAGATTAACTTAATAATTTGTGAAAAATATTAGTATAAATTATTTGCATGAGGAACTGTCGTTATTATATAAAGACACATTTTTAAGTTATATAATGTATTTGTAAAAAAAAATGTATATATAAAATTGTGGAACATATAAATTTTAAAAGAATGTCACCTATTTATATAGAAGAAATTAAAAATATAAGGTTAAAGTTACAATTGTCAAGAAATGAAATATTTGCTTTTATATATATATATTTATTTATTTATTTATTGTTAGTGGTAGATATTAATTTATTACAGAAACAGGATTGGCCATAGTCGAAATTCATTGCAGAGCTCTCTTTATAGGGCGAGACTTATGTGTTTATTTGTTATTCTACGTACTTTACTAAATTTAATATTTATGTTATGTTTTTCAACATGTAATAACTTTATAATATAACCTATTTATAAGTAGGAATAGACATATAATAATTAGAAATTATCATATTTTTTAGGTTCATATTATGTGTGTTTGTATTTTTATGTTAGTTGACACAATTATAAATTTAATAATAAAAATAATATAAGTATAAATTTATAATATAATAAGTCATAAATTATAATTATCTTATAAATAATATAAACTTTAATTATTAATAATCATGTTAGTTGATCTTGTCATATTATGTTAAAACTATCATCTATATATTTTAATGAAATACGATAAAATACAATTTCTTTTAATTATGTTTTAATTAAAAAAATATATGCATGTACTTGAGGCCTCATTTAACCGAAAATTTAAGTGACCCTACACGACTTTGATATTGAACCAACTTCGAGTAAAATGTTCCAATAGTACACATATATGATTATATTTTATTTTACAAATACATTATAAAATCATGTTACATATTTATTTAATGAGTTAATGATCTTAAAAATTGTGACTTTGCAACTATGATAATATGCCGTGTCCAAGTACCCGTATCTAAAAAATAAACACTTTATATCCGTATCCAAGTGTTCTAAAATTTTATCAATAGACAGATCCAACACCTAGACACATATCCGTATCCGACACTTTTTCCCGAATCCAGGTAACATAGGGCACAATAGGAGAGGAAGTAGGACACAAAATAGAAGCAGGACTAGTAAAGTGAGGAACAATAACAGAAGTAGGTAAAGTAGAAGAAACAGGTGGAACAGTGAACATTAGGAGACTGATTGATGAGAAAAGGGAAAAACATACTCGTTGAAAATCACACGTCCTAGTGTAGATGCGACCTGTAGGTACATACAGACATAAATACCCACTTTACTTAGGAGCATAACCAAGAAAAATACATGGTAAAGCTCGAGGTTAAAGTTTATGCTGATTAAAATGCCTAAAACATGGAAAACACTCACAACTAAACACTTTGAAGAGACTATAATCAAGAATAGTGGAATATAACACCTCATAAGGGGACTGAAACTCATTGACAGGAGTGGGCAGCCTATTTAGCTAAAAAATAGCAGTCCTAAAAGCATAAGGCCAATAAGACAAAGGTAATGAGGAATGAGTGAGGAGAGTCAAACCAGTTTCAACACGTCTATGTCTTGACTCCATCACACCATTTTGTTTAGAGGTGTAAGGACAAGTAAAACGATGAATAACCCCCAAAGACTCAAGAACACATTCCAAAGCTTTAAACTCACCACCGTTGTCAGACTGAACCATGTTAACAGAAGTGTTATATTGCCTTTCAATCATTGTGAGAAAGTTAAGAAAAATAGGTTTAACTTGATCTTTAGCATTAAGAAAGAAACACCACATAAAACGTGCAGCATCATCAACAATAAGAAAAGCATAACGTGCACCAATACAAGCTTTAACAGGAGACACCCACAGATCAACATACAAAAGTTGAAAAGGAGAAACAGAACGAACATGCCTAGAAACAAAAGGCAATTTATATGACTTAGACATAGCACATGAAGTGCAAAACACATTATTAGTACTAGAGGGTTTAATACTAGCAGAATGTAAAACTTTATGAATTGGAGAAGCTGGATGCCCCAATCTGGAATGCCAAAGAGAGACATCAGTAGAAAAGGCACAAGCTGCAAGAGGAGGGTTGGAAGGCATATGCTCATTACTGATCTTGTAAAGACCATTGTGAGATTGACCTTGTAGAAGAACCCTCTTTGTGAGTTGATCCTTAACAAAGAAAACAAAAGGATGAAATTCCACAAAAGCATTGTTATTAACGCACAATTTATGAACAGGTAGAAGATTGCAAGAAATATCAAGAACGTGTAAAAGTTCCTTAAGATGCAGCACACAAGGAAAAACAAGTTGAGAAGAACCTCTATGACAAACGGGTAAATAAGAACCATTACCTATTTGAACTCCACCAGACGGAGGCATAGAAGAGGGACCAGGAAACTGACTAGAGACAGGAGTGATATGATGAGAGGCTCCTGAGTCCAGAATCCAACCATAGTGAGACTTTGAACCAGGTGGTCTAGGAAAAGGTGCACCTACATAGAAATTGGAGTGAGGATAGGGAGGTGGAAAAGAGTGTGGTGATGGAGCTGAGGACCCTAGTGGCAAACTGGTAGCAAACATTGATGTTCCAAATTGAGGCTGAGACTGTTGAAAACCAAACCAACCTTGATTCCCACCTCTTCCAACACCAGTTAACAAATCACGAAGCTTAAAGCAATTTTGAGCAGCATGGCCTTGTTTCAAACAAATCTGACATTGCACATTACGCTTATGGGGCTTATTACCACGTCCTTTACCACCTGATGTATCATTAAGAAACTGATGAACATCAAACTTAAACCCTTGAGTGCTTGAGCTAGTACCATTGGACACATTTCGAGGAGCAAAACCCTTGGTGCCTTGCATTTTTACAAAGTTTGCTTGCATGACATGCAACTCAGTACTCTTTACCTGTTCTTCTAACATATGCTCATAAGAAAGCAAGTTGCTAAACACCTCAATAATTAACTTAATAGCATTAACAGTGGAATTCATATTCATAGATGCAACACAAGGATTAAAATATGAACCAACACCTCTAAAAATACACACAATCACATCCTTATCACTAACAGGTTCAGCCATCAACTAATCACTTATGCCTTTAGCACGCAAGACAAAGTTAGTAATTGACATTCCTCCCTTCTTGAGAGATCGCAACTGCAATGTTAACTCCATAACCCTAGCCTTTGAAGTTGAAGCATAATATTTCTCAAGAGAAAACCACATTTCAAAAAATGTTTTATTCTTCTCCATAATATGATGAATGTATAAAAGTATAATTGACCCTCCTTCTAATAGCTTAAGCTTTTAGGAGAGTTGATGATCAACAACTTCTAACATAGTCTCAAATCTAGATGTCCTGTGTTCAAGGCCTAGCAGCCTCAATTATTAAGTTGCAAGTATTTAACCTGCATGGTACATAGAATCAATACTTGTAGGGGAGTGATGAATATATAAAAATATAATTAGCCTTCCTCCTAACAGCTTAAGCTTTTAGGAGAGTTGGTAACCAACATCTTCTAACACCAATATTGGTTGTCTTTTTGTGCTGGCGACATGTAAAATGTCAGGTCTCCCCTTGTAATTATGTTAACATGGCTCTCTGCTTCTACATCATAAGAGCTTCAATAGATATGCATCATGAGTCATGACATCATGTTGGCCGTTAAATTTCAGTTGCTGTTAAGCCACATTTTCTCCAAAGGAAAAACTTATATGGAGTTCGAAAAGGTTCCTTTTTTCACAAGCCATGGCATATACTGCAGTAGTAGAAAGATGCATGCAATCATTCACAACATTAATATTAGAACAAATTTGTCCGATTTGAAATCTCCTTCCCTAAACCCAATTCACTTTTGATCCCACTATAATAAGTTGTTAAGGTCAATGGTATGGTGCAGGACATGAGTTTGGTATCAAAGCCTTGTTTTACAACGTGTCAAAAATGAAAAGTAGCGATGATAATATGATATTATGATCCTCTAACCAGAATTTTCGCAGCAAATTATTTTACCATCTTCTCTCTATCGTAACAATTTAAGATATTCTCTGCGTAGCCTTCACCTTTACCAGCAAAGGAGCACTCAACTACATAGCAAACAACCTGACTAATTGAGCAAATAAAATCTTCATTAAATTACTTGTTTACCTGAAGGGCTTTCGTTCAACAATATGATAGAGACGACCAGGTGCATATAGCCGCCTAGGATCTTTAAGCATCTTCTCTTCCATAGTGCATGTATCTTTCATGCACATCAGGCACAATAAACATGGCAAACTGTGCAAGTAAAGAAAAACCAGATCAAAGAGTGCCTTTAAATAAAAATGGTTAAAAGTAATTCAGATATATACAAAAAGTTGATTTTCTTCTTGAAATTGTCCGACTTCTATCAGAAAGAACAATTATCAGACTGGGATCCATTTGAATATGACTGTAAGGCATATTTCTGGAATGCCTGGAAACTGACTTCAAAACCAGACATAAAATCATATAAATTTTAGAAGAATTTGAACCCATACAAGGTAAAGTAACAATGAATCCTTTTTTTCCCCTGCTGTAACATAAAGGTATAGGAATGATGGTTTCACAAGAAGCCTTAGGTCTATCAGTTTTGCTGATGTTAATGAATAAATTAATATTCTAGGAATCGTCCCCACTGCTAGAAAAAACCCTTTCTTTTGCACCCTTCCTAAAGGCCCAACTATACGTCATTAACAATAAAGGTTTTGATGTTCCATAAAAGATATATCTCAAATGTTCTAAAAAATTGAAGTTCTTCGTCACCATGACCCTGCCTTTTTAGCTTCATTATATTGGTAAAAACTATGAAATCACAATCACAAAATGTAGGAAAGGTGACTAAGACATACTATCTTTACCAGAAAAGTGATCTGAATACATCTTCCAGAGCAGTTGTGGTCCGGGGCATGAAATCATCCTGGTTCATTAAGTTAGCTCATATTAACACAAAAGCACGTGGTTGACCTGTGGACCATAGTATGCTACTACTGGGTAGCAAATTAATCCCTGGACATTTTAGTCTCAGCAAACCCAATCCAACATAGGAATAAACTGGATTCACAGATTTTGAGAAATGTAAGTTTTATGAACCATGGTTCACATTTTGGTAAATCCTATGAGGAGTAACATTTTTTCTTCCTAGAACTATAAACTTTATTATATAAATACGAAGAAAGAAAAAAGTCTACCAAGGAAGTTAATGATCATACCTGAAGTACAACTGAATTGATAACATCTGCATATCTCACAGCTAAATTTAGAGACATGCATCGAGCAGGAGCTATTGCATAGCATCTGATCTTCTTTCTGTCAATTATTCCCAGTTTTTCCAGATTTTGAAGAGCCACCATCGTTAACAATGCCACCACCCCAGCTCCTAGGGAATGCCCAGTAAAAGTCAGCGTATAAGTCGGATATTTTCCAACTATTTCCCTCAAACTCTCCCACTCTGCATCAAATATATACGCTGCCGCCTTCAATAGCCCATTATGGACATATCCACCGTCAAATTTAGTCTGCCCTAGTTTATTATCAAGTAAAAGTGCATAATCACTTTCCTTTGCCAAATTGAGTCCTCTAATTGCAAGAATTATATCTGCATTATCATGATCGAGATACACCATATAAGGAGAAACATGGCCAAGAGTTTGTTCATAGTCTTTTCTTAAGATTACCCAATCAGGGTTGATGCCATAACCTCCAGGGGGAGCCCAAAGTGGGTTACGAAGATCATCTTCATAAACAGCAAGGATTAGACGACATAGATGGGGAACTGGCTTGAATTCTTCTGCACTAGCTTGGCCCCAGTTTTCACTCTCATATCCTGCAGTGTAGAGGCATTTTAACCACACCCAACGTGCGCAGCCCAGACAGTATACACACTCAAGGATAGGAATCCCACAAGCAATTGACATCGAAACCTATTCAGATCAAAAGAAGTCAACCAAACATCAAATGAGACTCTGTAGTCTTCTCTTCTTTATTTATTAAATTTTTTGAACGAAAGATTAGTACCCAATCGGGGGTAACCTAACTCACTTTACAAAGAGGGATGGGGATACTCGAAGTAATCAAGGAATAACAACTTAGCTCCTCTTCTAGAGGGGTGTGAGCAAATGAGACTCTAATCAATATGAAAAAAAAATATAAATTGATAATTGGATTGAGAACTTGCATGAAATTCCGTTGGGGTGTCAATTCAGAAGAACTTTATAATCAATAGAACAAACAAAATCTTCAGAAAATTGAAACATAGGGCTCAAAATCCTTTAATGGGTTGGAGGTGACAAACTTGCACAGTATCCTAAAAGAGAAAGTTAGGGCTTATTCGATTCTAACATACCAAAATTGTCACTAAACAACGGAAGCTTAAGGTGAAAAGGAAAGAGAATCAAACTCTAGAGAACTGACCTGAGTTTAATCAAAAAAATGGAAATCCTAAAGGAAGTTCAGTTTGTGAAATCTTTCATAACTTTTAGAAATTAAAGCTTCAGATAAAATGCAACAGTCTAGAAACCAATAAGGAGAGCTACCCATGTTTGGAGAAGTTGGGAACGAACGAAACCTAGCTAAATTTTGAAAGACAGGCATTAATTAAGAACCTCTTCGGTTAGGATTTCTTTTGGTTTTGGAAACAAATCACAATAACGATCAATCATAAGAAGCCATAACCAGTAATCTTGATGGGGTCTACGCTAGTACTAAGCTTCTTCAACAACGTCAGAGTTCAGATTGTGGTTCAAACAAGAGTTGGTAAAAAAATATGCAAAGATATATAATTACATAACTCAAAATAGGAGATAAGGGAAGAAAAGAGGAAGAAGATGACTGAGTCGTGGTTTACCTGCAAGTCAGAACCATTTCTTTTGGGTCAGCTCCAGGAATCTACCCTCAATAATGCTTTGATTCCATGTGAGACTTTTAGAAGAGCATAACGCCGAAAGCACGTGACTTCTACGAAGGGTAGACAGATCCGGACTTGGGCCAAACGGATCTATTTCAAACTGGGATGGACCTGGCTTCCTACTGTTGTTTAACATGTGGGTGGGTCGATTCGAGTCAAAATGTTTACTGCTCCAAGCTTTGAGCCTAAATAACTTATATTTATATTATAAATTAATATTTTTTAAAATTAGCAAAAATATATTCAAAATTGTGAGTTTTGATTACATAAAAATCATACAAATTTTTAAAATTTCCTTTAGAACTAACAAATAAATACATTGGAGCTTCGACGACTCTGCCGATAAATTGATCGAAGTTCCGACAACTAATTGGCGACGTTACCAGATAGGTGTAATATGTTACACAATATAACAGAGGTGTATGTAACATGTTACACACTATGGCAGAAGTATATGTAACGTGTTACATACAATGATAAATGTGTATATAATATGTTACATAAACAGTAGAGGTATATATAACGTGTTACATATAATGACAAAGGTATATTAATGTTTTACATACAAGACAGAGGTATATGTAACATTTAATAAAAGTGTATATAACATATTACATACAATGGTAGAAGTGTATGTAACATATTACATACAACGAGTTAAATAAAACAAACCATTTAATATTTGCAAAAGACACTCTTTAAACCCTTTAATCTCTATTAATTTGACTCAGATTTATAGAACCCAGTTCCAAATTTTCCCAAAATGCCAATTTCTATATAAAGTGCGTTTTAGAGACTAAATCCCAAAACAGAAAAACCAAAAAGTATAAAATTTGGTAGATGCCAAGTAAGTCCAATGACAACTACCTAAAATTCAATAAATAATCATTGTTCATATGCGAATGAAATTTGCAATGGTCTTCTTTATTGCAACTTGAGACGAATCACTTTCCAAGTTGCAAGGTATTTGACTTCCTTTAGATTCTTCCTTGGTCTTTTCCCAAACTTGATACTCTGAACATCAAAAACTCTTCCCAATAGAAATGAACATTAGAGCTCGATTGAGGGACACTAATGGTCATCTGGCTTATATTTATTAACTGTCATTTTTGGAACTCTATCATCGTCTTCACCTCCTTTTATGTCGAAAACACTCATCAGTCCCGTTAATATTGCATATCTACCATCGAGAAACCATAACTCTCCATTTATAAGGAATTTATAGGGTATGATGCAGCAAATCGGTATCATTGATTGCTGGCAACGAAACAAAATCGAAGGAAATAAGAAAGAGAGAGAAAAGAAGATTAAAAGATCATAAATATATAGATAGTTGGATATGTAACATGATAAAATCACATAAGGGTAAAATTGTAAAAGTTAAAGACCAAAGCACTATCGTACAACGACTTTGGTCAAAATGTTTATTTACCTTAAAAACAAGGGAATTTGGGTATATAATTCTACTACTCGACTTGTTTATACACAATATTATTTATTTAATAAATAGAATCGGATATTGAGTGGTACCTTAATTTTCTTAAAAATTACACATAATTATTATAATTTTTAAAGGATATATTAAAAATCTTGCTGTTTTCAAAAAAGTACAATTTAATCATGTGTACCTTTAAGGTATAATTTTGGACTAAATTGTATCTTTTTTAGAGCAACAGAACTTTTGATGTACCCCATAAAAATTACAATATTCATGTGTACCTTTTAAGAAAGATAAGTTATCATTCAGTACTTTTATTCTTTAATAAATTGTCAAAATGAGTCAATTTATTTAAGATTTAACTCAACTCAAAGATATCTAAAAGACTCGAATTTGTGTATGATTTGAGGGTTACAATGCTTGTTTTTTATATAAATATTTTTATACAAGTTAACCCATTTATAACCAAAATTATTTAACTCGAATTCAAACCATTTAATAGATGTGACAATCCATTTAATAAATAAATTAAGATAGATTAATTTATTTAAGACTCAATTGGTTTAATCTCAATACAAAATAATTTAAAAGCATTAGTTCAATAGGGTTATATTGTAATTTTTGTTAATAGGTCGTATTCAAGTCAACTAATTTACAACAAAATCATTAAATCATAATTCAAACCCAATTTATTAATAAATTGGGTAAGATGGATTGATCTATTTATGATCCAATCCTTTTAAAAGACTCAAATTATTGTCTAGGTTGAGGCCCATTCCTAAAATTGATGGCCCTAGGCATAGCCAAAAAAAAAAAAAAAAGGACAAATTATGAGCACATTTAGAAGGAAAAAAATTATGATGCAACCAATTTATAAAATAATTGTTAAAATATAAATTTTATAATCGAACTTCCATTCTATCCATTTATGCCACTCAACTTTCAATTTATCAAAAACTATCATTAAGATCCTAAAATGTAACTAAAGCATCACTCCCATTATTTTGAACAAGACATAATTATTTTTGTCACGTGATAATCATGTGATAGTTAAACACTCAAAATTCTCAATTCCATCACATTTAACCCTTAACACATGCCCTAAACACTTGTAGAAAAAAATGAGATTATTGCTTAAAACAATTACAAAAAACCATTAAAAGCACACATTCTTTGGGACATTCATCCATTAAAAGCTCCAAGCCTTGATGTTTTCAACCTCTTTTTTACAAAACCTATTGGCACATTATTGGTAAAGATGTGATTAAAGAGGTTAAAAATTTCTTCATTACTGACAATTAAATGAAAGATGGAATCACACGTCATCCCATAACTACTACTAATTTCAAACTTATCAATTTGTCTAATGTTTCTTATAAAATCATTGCAAGGAAACTAGTAAAGAGACTAAGGCAAATTATCCAATGTCATATTTCTCCTTATCAAGCTATGTTTATACTTGGTAGATGAATTGTAAAAAATATCATCATTATACAAGAGGTAGCTTTAACAATTAAGCAAAGATTAAGAGGAAGAAGTGGTCTAGTTGATATAAAAAGGGTTTATGATATGGTTAATTGGTCTTACCATATAAAGGTATTCGAACTTATGGGTTTTTCTAGTAACTTAGAAATCTTATTGCTCAACGTGTTACCACCGTCTCTTATTCAATACTGTTGAATGGAGCACCCTATGGTCCTTTCAAATCTTATAGAGGCTTAAGGCAGGAAAGACCTTTGTCTCATTACCTCTTTTTACTCGTAGCTGAGCGTTTATCTTATTTGATATCACAAGCTGAAAATTCACAAAAATTCATGGAATTAAAGTAACAAGATATGACCATAAATTTCCCATTTATTATGTAGACAAGGCTTAAAATATCGAGACTTAAATTTTATGAAAATGTCAAAATATCGTTGTTATTAATGAAAACTTTGAAATTTTTTAAGAAATCTATGGAAACTATATCAACTTCATAAAATTTGTTTATAGAACTTTATAAAACATCAAAACAATTAATTACTTATATTTTTAAACTAATTTTTTATTTAATACATATATTTATTAAAAATTATGATATTTAATTTGATCAATGATTTAATTAATCGATTAGATTATTACATGATAACTAGTTAAAATATGAAAAAATTATTTAGATTGTAATTATAATATATTATTGAAAAAGTCCCAACTTTGATAATAATCAAGTCTAAGTGCTATAGACATCTAAGGACTCAATCCTCTTGTACATGTAGTGAAAACAAACAAAAATAGCAAACACATAAAAGCAAATAAATAGGTAAAACAGATAATAGATAAAGGAGTAAAGCAGTAAATGCTTTCAAATCGTAATATAGTCTATATATATTGGCATATGTATCGAGGATAAAATAATTGTATTATAACTCATGCAACAGAGCAAGCAAACATAATAATATAAAGTTGTAAACTTATTTAGGCTCCAATCCTTAAGCACTAAATTCACTAAAATGAAATAAACAATTATACAAACTCAATAAGATAAAAAGTCAATATCTCTATCAATCGGGACCACCCATCTTAACTTCCAAGCTTGTTATTACCAACAGTACCCACACTTACTTTGATCTACAATGAATTTTGTTCACTTCCAGAACTACATTACCATGTAATATGATACTAGTAACTACAATCAATATTTGTGAATTCTAAACAAAGTAATAATTCTCTCAAAATATGGCTTTGTAATATCTCCTCGTATCAACAATACGAAAACAAACTTAACTTATTACTGATACAAAATCTAAAAAATAACACACACTGTGTTTTTGAATAAAAAATATTCGTATTTGCAAAACAGAATCACAATTAATGTATTGCAAATATAAAAACACAATTTTTCAAAATAAAAAATTTATTTTTTAGAACATCAAATCACTAATACAAAAAGTACACTCAACGTATTAATAATTTGGTAATAAAGAGATTATCATAATTGTAACAAATGTGCTTTTAAAGTGGCAAATTTTTGTCTCTTAAAATCTTTAAGAAAACCAAAAAATGAATGAGAATTGATAGAGAATTTTTCATGCTTCATAACCCTCGTGGAGCCACCATGGCAAGCTCTCCCAATACTACCTGATGTGCAAATTATAGTACTCATAAGTGTATGAATCACTCGTAGCAAGTGATAAGCAAATCTTCGAGGTCAATCTCTTAAGGAATTGCAATGGTTTTAAACAATATTTTTCTTAATCTAATTAGAATCCTAAAGCAACTAAAACACTAACTAAATAGAATTCTAGAACAGCTAAAACTCTAAATAATTAAAATTTTAAGACTAATAAAACTGTAAATGAAGTTGGGTTTAAGAGCAAGATCAATGGTAATGAACAAATAAAGAAAACAATAATGCAAATTCGAATTAACTCAAAAAGGTTTTAAGTATCAATAGAGGATGTATGGACGTTTAACTTGGTTGATCATGCTTGCATCGAGATGTTATGATGAATTAACATGAATGTTCTAATAAATAAATATTACCGACTTTCCTTTTATTTACGAAAATTCCTACGATGGGGTAATTTTCTTTGTTAATTAACTAATCAATATCCTACGATTAAGTATATCAAAAAGCAATCAAATTATGCCCAAGAAAAAATATGCCCATTAAACTAATGCAATAACTAGGTCATCAATTTGAAGTTTTGATGAAGTTTTTCAAAGTAAAGTTAAGATAACGTTCCTAAAACCAAACTCTAATACTCTAATATTTTTCAATTCATTTATGAATTTCAAATTAGCTTATAAAAATTCACAATTAAATATCTAAACATACTCTTAATCAAAAGGAAAATTTATTTATCTTTAAGCAATAAAAATATCCATCATAATAATTCTAGCAAATATGACAACACAAACTAAATATTCATAATAGACTTAGCCAAGCATGTTCGAATTAATATTCATAGATAAATTTAATTAAATATACATCTCAAAGAAGTAAGAAGAAGAGGAAAAATTCTATAAAAATAATAAACCTATATCTAAATACCACGATTGGATTGGATGACATTTCCTTCCCCAAAAGCTTAATCTTTGATCTTCAATGGCTTCTTGAATCCTTAGAATTGATTATCTTGCTTCTTTGAGTGTAAAAAAGCTCCAAAATTTTGATTAAGTCTCTTGTTGATTCGCAAAATTGAAGTGTATGTAAAAGGGAGACTTAATAGGGTATTTATAAGTGTAAGGGTTACATAAAATTGGGGCTAACCAAACCATACGCGCGCCGCAACACACATAATTTTCTGCTGCGGCACAAACACAATTTGGAAAACAATGGCCAAACCCGAGAGGCTCTCGCCGCTACACAACTTTGCCTTGTCGTGGCGCGGTTGCATTTTGTGTCTTCACAGTACCCCTTACTTATTGGTTGGTTTGTTATGTAAGGCTTACATAATTTGACTCGTGTTGCTCCTAAATTGTAATTCAAGCGCCGTAAGTGTTCCGTCTTTGCATGTTTGCATTATTCAACTCATTTGATGCTAAAAACACTTAAAATACACTAAAATATACCCGTAATTCTGAATTGATAGATTTATGTAAATAATCAAATAAACGAGTTACAACAAATCTTTTTTTTACAATTGAGCACAATAAATCACGAAATATTAGTATTTTTCAAGTACTTATCACAACCCCTAATCAGCTTCTTGCTAGTCTCTAGCAAGTGAAGAGATCTAAAACCAAAAGAAAAACAAATAAAATAAACTATACTAACCTAAATCACTTCCGTAAATTGTCACGGTTGCATTTAGCATATACAACAAGCCTTTAAACCCTTAGATGGTCATAGTGGACGAATTATAATCTTGTGAGGGTTTATAGTGATGATACCCACAAACATCATACGACTCTTAAAACTATTAAAGACTCTAGACATACTTGAATCAATCCATGCATATGTCTCAAAAATTGTTAATGACGAATGGCATACAAAATAATTAAACATCACTTAAGCTCAAAAACAGTCCAAATATCAAATCATTTTTGTAATTGGCTTTTGAACAAACAATCAAACCACAAGCCCGTTAGTTACACTATCGGGTTGTGCCATGCACGATATTCATATATTACATTTTAGATCTCAAAATTGTACAAGTAAAATCTGAGTGAGAATTGCACTCACAAACTCCATATCCTTACTTTACTAATATAGAAATCAAAATTACCTCGAATCAATATGACTTTATTAAGCTTGTAATATTAAGGTGTATGGTTACGAAAATACAGAAAGGTTCTTCTCAATAGGATAAGAGTACTTTGCATTTTACTTCACAAACTTTCTCAACTTTTCTACCTAAATATTCTTTTCTTTCCTCCTATTTTATAAACTACATATGTCCCTTAAATCTTTGCTTGATTTTCTTTCTTTCTTTACTTCTCTTGCTCTCTATTATCAATTTTTTTTCGAAGCAAGACATATATAATTTCCTTCAATTCAAATGCTCATAAAAACTAAGTATTACATTGAGTACTCTTATCACTAAGGGTAGTACAATGTATATATGTATATTGAGTTCAAGAGGGTCACTATGGATGAAATAGTACGGGGAATCTTGAAAAGTTCAAACAGTCCAAAGATGGCCTAAATCACTTTCTACGTGGTATGTGATTCTATTATTTCCCCTTAATGAATTTTTAAGAAAGTTCTAGCGTTTTTTGAGACTTAAAATATATTTTGAATATGCATACACTACACAAACCAAAAATAGTGATACTAACCAAACAAACTACCACATATACCACAAAATCCTCAAACTAGATGAATCTAACATTGTGCCTCTTCACTTAAGTGAAAATCAATTTCTTTCACATGTCACCGTCATTACAATCATATTAATATCATAGATTTTTAAATTGATTCAAGTGGACTCGATACTATCCTAACGAAAAATTCAAATGAAAAACCTACAAAAAGTTAAAATTTAAAATTTGGTCTAAATTCATGCTCATAGAATATTTTTTCCACCTCTAACCTAATTTCTACATTGTCCTCAATGTCTCAAAGAAAAACAAAAGAAATTAAGTAAAAGAGTGAAGAAGTTACCCCCTTTTTGTATGAAATTGTGTACATTATAGTTACGCTCTGGTTCACCATTCCTTGCCCTTCTCATCATGTAGCATTTAGTTTGCAAAAAATATGAATAAAACCTCTAAATTTGTGCATCATAACTCAAAGCCAAATTTAAAAATTAACTAAAGACAAATGAAATCAAAAATCATTAAACAACGTTAATTAAAGTTCATAACTAATTCAACATAAAAAAATAAAATAAAAACAAGATAAAAATAAAAATAAAGGAAAAACTGAAAGGAAAAAGAAAATTAAACAAAACAAAATTAAAAAAAATTAAATTAAAGAAAGGATAAAATACAATGGGGAGGCTTAGTCCTCCATATCATCATGTTGCTCGTTTTCGTCCTCGGGTTGGTTCTCCGGTGGTCTGTAGACGAAGTCATGGCCCGATATTGCGAAATTGTGCCGAATTGGGTGAGGTCCACTCCGCTCTGTCAGTTGAAAACTCATGATCCTATGGAGTAGAGCTTGGTATTCATAGGAGTATTTCATCTGTTAACTGAATCAAGCATGTTGTTGACATTGGTATTCCTGCATTTTATTCACTTTTGCTTCCAAGTTCACCAACCTATCTTTGGTGGTAGCGTTCTTGGAAGAAGTCTCATCACCCTTCCTACTACCTTGTCTCATCTTAGTTCCACTGATTAAGTGCCTCATGTAAGCGAAAGTTAATGTTTCGGCAGGTTGCAAAAGTACTTCGCCCGTGTCCTATTGTACTCCGTGTTTAACATATAGGGTGGTGATCAGTTGGGGAAAGAAGTAGCTAAAGTTGTGGTGCTCAGTAGAGTATACAACCCTTTGTTGGATCATCATCCCAACGTCAACTGATCTCTCAGTTTTTATTGCATATTGCAAAATTGCCCTTTCCCGATCAACAGTACTGTAATGCCGGGTTGGTATCAATCTTGAGCATCCAAAGTATTTTCAAATACAGGATTGGGTTCTAAGATGTTTTGCTTGAAATGTGTTTACCATGTCTCCCTTAAATTCCCATTCTGTATAACTATCAGTGAGGGTGTTTATAATTTCCTCGTAATCTACCTCTTTTAAGTAAGTTTCATACCATCTCTCATGTACGTCCCTCAACCCATAGTAGGTATTAATAATCATCTTGTTAAAGGGGACTTCAACACCCCTCACCCAAACCGTTCAATCCTGAGCTTTCGGGACATTCGTGTAGAATTTTCGGACCAACGAACTCACATCCGCTTCCGGTGTGTGCACAAACTTTCTCCAACCTAATGCCTCCAATTTATCAAAAATTCCCATAAATCCTACTTGTCCAAAATCCAACCCTCTTTCCATAACAAATCATTTATTTCTTTTGGCGGCACCTTCATATCGCTCCTGTGCCTCTCTACTAATGAACCTAGAGGCATCAAAATTGCGTTCCTCAACCATTTTCTCCTTTCCTTTGGAACGACTTCTCTTTCCATCTTTTCTTTTTGGAGCCATATAATATGCTACCCAAATAATCTCACACAAGACAATAAATTCCAAAAAATTTCCAAAATAATCCCCTCTTATCCAACTTATATTACTTAAATCCAGAAAATTTCAGACATAATCCACAATCTCAAATAATAAATACCAAATTAAGTTAAAATTGTGAAAATTTTTATCTCTTGTAAGTTAGATTGAAGCCTTGAAGAAAAACCCCCCAATTTTTTTGAAACCCTAGCTTGTGTGAAAGAAGATGAAGAGATTTCTAGATTTCTTAAGCAAATCTATGAAAATTGAGAAGGAAATACTCTATAGAAAGGTTAGATGGAAGAAATTATGGAGTAAAGTGTTGATTTTGGTGAGAAAATGGGAGAAAAATGGAGAGAAAGTAAGGAAGTATTTGGGAAAAAGTGAAGAAAAATGATAGAAAATTTGTTTGAAATAATTCTGGTTTCACGAGTTGTCCATTTTCTGGAAAAATTTAAAGGCGCACCAAGGCACAAAGTTTTACCGCCGCGGCATAGGTCAATTTTAGGCTCCCATATGTCAAACAAAGACACTCTCGTTGCGGCACAAATTTTTTCCTACCGTGGAGCGCACAAAATTTTGAAATTTCATCCCAAAATAGAGACTCTCCTGCCATGGCACAAATTTTTCCTACTACAGCACGCACAAAATTTCAAAAATTTATTCTGAAACAGAACTACTCTCGTCGCAGCACAAATTTTTCTTGCCGCGACACACAAAAAATTTTAAATTTTTTTTTGGATTTTTTAAAAAGAGAAAATGGACAACGTATTCACCCCCAACCTAAATTGGGGTAATGTCCTCATTGCCATGAAAAACAAAATAAAAGAAAAGAACGAAAGAAAGAAAAAAAGAAAAAAAAGGAACAAATAAATTAACGAATATAATACCGAATGAGTGCCTCCTATTAAGGGCTTAGTTTTACGTCTTAGCAAGACATGGCCGCTCTTGTGTCTAAGAATCTTGGAGACATATGATTTCTATGCTTTTCATGTTGTTATCTCCTTCCAAGTACAGCTTAACACAATGCCCGTTCACTTTAAACGATGCTTGTGTTTTGGAATTCAGAAACTTGACCACTCATTGTGGAAAAACATTAGCAAGAGTATACAGTCCACTCCACCTAGAATGTAATTTTTCTGGAGAATTATATAAAAGTACTTTCATTTCAGGAACTAAAGAGTTACTGATGAGCCCTTTATTGTGATAGCACTTAGTACGCTCCTTGTAGATCTTGGCAATCTCACAAGCCTCATCCCTTATTTCTTCAAGTTCGCTTAGTTGGAGTAGTCATTTTTTCACAGCTTTTATCATGTCCATGTTGAGATCTTTAATCGCCCAATAAGCTCTATGCTCTAGCTCAACGGGTAAGTGACATGCTTTTCCAAATATCAACCGGTAGGGGCTCATACCAGTGGGTGTTTTGTAAGTTGTACAATATGCCCACAAAACATCATTCAACTTTACTGACCAATCCTTCCTTGAGGGGCACACTGTACGTTCCAATATTCACTTGATTTGTCTGTTGCTCACTTCCACTTGACCCGATGTTTGGGGATGGTATGGGGTAGCCACTGTATGTGAGATGTTGTACTTTTTCAAAAGCCCATCAAATAGCTTGTTGCAAAAATGGCTTCTTCCATCACTAATGATAGCTCTCGAAGTCCCAAACCTAGTAAAAATCATATCCTTCAAGAATTTAACAACATTAGCATCATAAGTTCTAGTGGGTATCTCTTCTACCCACTTTGAGACATAGTCAATTGCTACTAGAATATAAGTAAAGCCAAATGATGGAGGAAACGGACCCATGAAATCAATTCTCCACACGTCAAATAATTGGACTACAAGATTCGATGTCAAATGCATTTCATTACGTTTGCCTATATTATCGGTTATTTGACATCTAGCACATCTCACACAAAACAAGTTAGCATCCTTAAACAAAGTAAGCCAATAGAATCTAAATTGTAATACCTTTAGGGCCATTTTCTTACCACCAAAATGGCCCCCACAGTGTAGCTCATGGCAAAAAGTTAGGATGCTCTCATGTTCCTCTTCGGGCACACACCTTCGGATGACTTGATCTTGACATAACTTGAATAAATAAGGGTCATCCAAAAGTATTGCCTACAAATACTAAAAATTCTTTTCTTTTCCTAAAAAGTGATGTTAGGTCTCAAAATTTCACTTGCAAAATAATTAACAATGTCAGCATACCATGGGTTTGGACTTATTGTAAAACGTTGTTCATCAGTGAAGGTTTCAATGATTGTTTCCTTACTTTCACCCTCAACAGTATCATACTCAGAAATTAACCTAGACAGATGATCAGCTACTACATTTTCAGTACCCTTTTTCTCCTTGATCTCTCGGTCAAATTCTTGTAAAAGTAAGACCCACCTAATGAGTCTAGGCTTAGCATTCGATTTAGTCAATAAATATCTCAAAGCAGTATGATCCGAATGAATAATAACTTTAGTCCCTACCAAGTAAAACCTAAATTTATCAAGTGAGAAAACAATAGCCAAAAACTTTTTTTCAGTGGTGGAATAATTAATTTAGGCATCATTGAGTGTTTTGTTAGCATAGTATATAACATGTAAACATTTATCCACTCTTTGTCCCAAAATAGCTCCTATGGCATAATCAGATGCATCATACATGATCTCAAATGGTAAAGACCAATCAGGTGCCACAATAACAGGTGCAGAAGTAAGTTTATCTTTCAAAGTATTGAAAGCAACAAGGCAATTATCAGTAAAATCAAATGAAACATCTTTGGATAGTAGATTACATAAAAGACGACTTATTTTGGAAAAATCTTTAATAACCTGTCTATAGAAACCTGCATATCCTAAGAAACTTCTTATCCCCTTAACAGATGTTGGAGGGGGTAATTTTGCAATCAAATCTATCTTAGCCTTAGCTATCTGATGTGTTAAAATGTGTACTCGCAAGTGTACGAATCACTCGTAGTAAAGTGATAAGCAACTTCCAAGGTCGGTCTCTCAAGGAATTGCAGTGGTTCTAAATAACTAACTTTTTAATCTAAATAGAGTTCTAATGAAAATAAAAGACTAATTAAATAGAGTTCTAGTGAAACTGAAACTCTAAGTAACTAGAATTCTAATGCAAGTAAAACTGTAAAAAGGGTGTTTGTTTTTGTAACGGGAACAAAATACGAACAATTAACGAAAACAATATTGCAAATTCACAATCAATTCAAATAGATTTGAAGATCAGTGGAGGATGTATGGACGTTTAGCTTAGTTGACCATGCTTGCATCGAAAAGGTATGGTGAGATAACATGAACGTCCTATATGAATTAAACTACCGGCTTTCCTTTTAATTACGAAACTCCTTTTGGCCGGGGTAGGTTTCTTTGTTGATTAACTAATTAACCGCCTTTGGCCGGGGTAAATTAACTAGCTATCAAATTATGCGCAAGGAAATTATGCCAATCAAATTAATGCTATGACTAAGTCACTAACTTGAAGCTTTGATTAAGTGTTTCGGAAAAGAGTTAAGGTGACGTTCCTCTAACTAAAATCTCAGATTTTTCAGTCTAACTACGAACACCAAATTGGCCCATGATTATTCATAATCAAACATTTAAACATGCTCTTAATCAAAAAGTAATTCATTCATAAATCAATTAAATACACCATACACAATCCTAGCAAACATGGCAACACAAACTAAACATCCATAATAAAACTAGCCAGATATGTTCATATTAATATTCATAGACAAATAAAATACGAACATACACTCCAACGAAAAAAGAAGAAAAATAGAATTCTACAACACCAAAGAAAACCTAGATCTAAATACCGCTTATGGATCGGTTGACGTACTCCTCCGTAAGCTTTATCTTCGATTGTCGACGGCTTCTTTGGATCCTTAGAATGGTTTCTCTTGCTTCGTTTTTGTGTAGCAAAACTCCCAAAGTTGATTGAATGTCGTGTTTGGTTGCAAAATTGTAAAGTGTAAAAGTTGTGTACCAATTCGAGTTCTTCTTGTAAAGGGGGTCTAAAGGGGGTATTTATAGATGTAAGGCATTCCTGATTGCAATAGGAATAGGCGCGCCGCGGCATGCATTTTCTCCGCCGCGGCGCAACACAAAATTTGGAAAATATGCAAAAACCCGAGAGCTCCCCGCCGCGGCATACAATTCCCTCGCCGCGGCGCGCAATGCTTCTATGTTTTCAGGATCAAACCCGAGAGCCTCACGCCGCGGCATGCAATTCTCTCGCCGCGGCGCGCATTGGTTTCCTTCTTTTCACGTCCCCCCTTACATATGTGATGGCACATTATGTAAGGCTTACATATTTGTCTCGTTTAGCCCGTAACTCGTGATCCGAGCGCCGTAAGTGTTCCGTCTTCGCGTGTTTTCATCATTTGACTCATTTTGACGCTAAAAACACCTGAAATGCACTAAAATATACCCGTGACTCCGAATGGATAGATTTATGAAAATAATCGAAATAATAGTCATAATAAATCTATATATCAATCAATCAAGCACAATTAATCACGAAATATTAGTGCTTTTTGAGCACTCATCACTATCTCAATTCCTTTGCTAAATATGATATGTCCTAAACCTATACCCTGTTGAACCATAAAATGACTTTTTTTCCAACTCAGTATCAAATTACACTTAATGCAATATTCTAACACCAAAGTTAATTTGTGCAAGCAATCATCAAAGGAATTACCGAAAATAGAAAATTCATCCATAAATACCTCGATGAATTTCTCCACCATGTCTGAAAATATTGACATCATGCATCTCTAAAAGGTGGCGGGTGCATTGCATAGTCCAAATGGCACCTGTTGAAGGCGAAAGTACCAAATGGGCATGTGAATGTCATCTTCTCTTGACCCTCCGGAGCAATGAGTACCTGATAATAACCTGAAAGACCATCCAAAAAATAGTAGAAATTGTGTCCAGCTAGTCTTTCTAACATTTGATCAATGAAGGGAAGGGAGAAGTTATCCTTTTTGGTGTACAAATTCAATTTTTGAAAATCAATACACATCCTCCAACTTGTAATTATCCTGGTGGGCACTAATTCATTCTTCTCATTCGTACTCACGGTTATTCCAAATTTTTTTGGTACTACATGAACTGGACTAACCCACTTACTATCAGCAATTGGATAAATTAATCCTACTGTTAGGAGTTTTAAAAATTCTTTTTTAACCACCTCTTGCATGATCAGGATTAGTCTCCTTTGTACTTCTTGAACTGGTTTGACATCGTCCTCCAAATTGATCTTATACATACACATAGTTGGACTAATGCCACTAATATCCCCTATACTCCTTCCTATTTATTTCCTATATTTCTTAAGCACCCTCACTAGTTTGTCCTCTTATTTTTTGGTGAGTGTAGATGAAATAATTACTGGATAAGTCTCATTCTCTCCCAAAAATATATATTTTAGATGCTTAGGTAGTTCTTTAAGTTCTAGTTCAGGTAAAGTAATCTCTTTGTCATGTGGGGCCTCTAATAGATCTAAGGGTGTATTAGCTTCCTCTATAGGTATAGCATTATCTAACAAATCATGGTACTCCTTAGTCTCATCGTCTAAAATGTCATCTACCTCTCCAACTGTAAGTGCTACCTCTAATTTATCATCTAATCTATCCTACACAAATGTATCATGAATAATAGGATCTAAACATTCAACAAATGAGCGTTCCTCAATAGCAGATATAGAAGGGTAAGGAGATGAATAAAAAACCTAAAAATGCACAGTCTCTCCTACGACTGTCATCATCAACTTTTCACTCTGGACATCAATTATAGTTTGGGTGGTGGTCATAAATGGTCTACCCAAGAGAATTGTATTCTCCTTATCCAAAGATGGGTTATCCTACATATCTAAAACCACAAAAGCAACAGGTATGATAAGCTTATCTACCAGTACAAGTAAGTCCTCAACCATGCCCTTTGAATCTTTAACAGATCTATCTGCAAGTTGAAGGACATGGTTGTTGATTTTAGCTCTCCCAAACCTAGCTGCAAGAAAATAGAGTAAGACATGAAATTTATACTAGCACCAAGATCAAGCATAGCCTTAGCTACTTTCCAATCCCCCATAGTAATATTAATGATAAAACTATCTGGATCTTTTAACTTAAGGGGTAGGTTCCGTTAAAGCATTGCACTAGCAATTTCAGACACTATAACTCTTTCATTAAGCTCATACCTTCTTTTCTTAGTGTTTAATTCTTTGAAAACTTTTGCATAAGAAGGTACATTCCTAATTACATCTAACAAAGGCAGATTAATATTCACTTTTGAAAGCATGTTAAATAAATCAAAAAATTGCTTATCTTGCTTACTGTCCTTTAAGCGGTGTGGGAACGGTACTGGTGGTCGGTATGGCTCTGATGACTTGTGTAATTTAGGGGAGCTAGATGACTCTCCAATTGTTTCCTTGGAAGGCTCTTCATGTTTGTCACCTGTTTCCCCCACTTCCTTAGAAATTGTGTTGTCATCTTCAATGTTACCTGCACTATAAGGTAAATCATTAGAAATTTTAGGTAAAACTTTTGTAACTACCTTACCACTCCGAAGAACTGTGACAGCTTTCGCTTGTTCAAGTTGACTAGGCAGCTTTCCTGTCTCTTGTTTGTGCATTTGTTCAGCTAGCTACCCCACCTGTATTTCCATTCTTTTTATTGATGCTTCCATAGAGTCTATCCTTCCACTACAGGATTGCATGAAAGTATTTAAGGTTTCCTCTACGGTTGGTTTATTAGGTAGAAATTGTCGGTTAATGTTTTGGCCTAGTGTTTGATTTTGGGCAAATGGTTGGCTATTATTTTGTTTCCAGGCAAAGTTAGGGTGATTTCTCCATCCAAGGTAGGTATTATATTAGAATAAGGGTCATTCTTAGGTTTAGGTTGGTACACTTTCATTAAATTTACCTCTTCATTAGTACCTACATAAGAATCACCTGTAAAAGAACAAACATTAGCATTATGTCCATAAGAAACACAAACTCCACATACCTCATGTTTTGGCATTTGATTCATATTGGAGGTAGTAAGAAGTTGCACTTGTTTAGTCAATTCAACAAGGTGCATGACCATTTCATTATTAGAGCCTAATTCATGAACTCCAGCTCTTCTTCCTCTAGCACTCTTTTGTTGGGAATTGGCTCCCAACATCTCAAAAAGCTAGTATGTTTCATCTGCTGTTTTCTCACCCATAGCTCCTCCTGCAGCATTGTCAACTGTAAATTGACACTGTAGTGTGAATCCATCATAGAAAAACTGATTTTGTAACTACAATGAAAAGTGGTGATATGGACACTGTATCAAGAACAACTTGAACCTATCCCAAATCTCGTAAAAGGGTTTTCCTTCCATTTGTGAAAAAGTAGCAATTTTGGTTCTTAGATCAGACATTTTTTTATGGGAATAGAACTTTCCCATAAACTTGTTATAAACAGCGTCCCAATTAGCTAAAGAACCAGGTGCCAAGGTCATGAGCCAAGACTTAGCTCTATCTTTGAGAGTGTAAGGAAAACACGTCATCCTTAATTGATCTTCACTAAGTCCCTGTAGTGAAAAAGTTTTCACAGTTGCATAAAGTTCACATATAAAATTTAGAGGATCCTCATTAGGAATATCATAAAAGGAGAGAAGCATGAAATAATGAATATTTTTCAATTCATAATTCCTAGTTGCCTTTGTCAATTGAATGCACGATGTGACAATCCCAATTATAGGTCTTGCAAATTCTTTATTCATCATATGCCTACCCACGTTGTCACCCATTATTGCTTGCAATTGATATTGGTCTACTTTCTCTTGAATAGGAATATCAAGTTTCCTTGATAGGTGTTTGATCCTATGAATGTTATTGATGAAGGGAACGAGTTCCTTGTTCAGTGACCTTCTACCCTGCATGTACAAAAAAAAAAAAAACAAACAAACAAAGATCAAGGCAGTAGAGAATATGAAAAATCTATAAAAGCACTCTTTTTTTATTTTTGTATTTTTTTTTGAATAAAAGATTAAAAAAAATAAAATTCAAATAAAGTAAATAAATAAATAAATCTAATTTAGAATCTCTAAAAAGTTAAAAAAGAAAATTATTTAAAACGCCAATTCCCTGGCAACGGCGCGAAAAATTTGATGTGCAAATTATAGTACTCGCAAGTGTACAAATCACTCATAGCAAGTGATAAGCAAACCTCGAAGGTCGATCTCTCAAGAAATTGCAATGGTTTTAAACAATATTTTTCTTAATCTAATTAGACTCTTAAAGCAACTAAAACACTAACTAAATAGAATTCTAGAACAACTAAAACTCTAAATAATTAAAATCCTAAGACTAATAAAACTGTAAATGAAGTTGAGTTTGAGAGCAAGATCAATGGTGATGAACAAATAAAGAAAACAATAATGCAAATTCGAATTAACTCAAAAAGGTTTTAAGCATCAATGGAGGATGTATGAACGTTTAGCTTGGTTGACCATGCTTGCATCGAGATGTTATGGTAAATTAACATGAATGTTCTAATAAATAAATATTACCAACTTTCATTTTATTTACAAAAATTCCTACGATTGGGTAATTTCCTTTGTTAATTAACTAATCAATATCCTACGATCGGGTATATCAAAAAGCAATCAAATTATGCACAAGGAAAAATATGTCCATCAAACCAATGTTATAACTAGGTCATCAATTTGAAGTTTTGATTAAGTTTTTCAAAGTAAAGTCAAGGTAACGTTCCTAAAACCAAACTCTAATATTTTTCAATCCATTTATGAATCTCAAATTGGCCCATCAAAATTCACAATTAAACATCTAAACATACTCTTAATTAAAAGGCAAATTTATTTATTTTTAAGCAATAAAAATATTCACCATAATAATTCTATCAAACATGACAACACAAACTAAACATTCATAATAGACTTAGCCAAGCATGTTCGAATTAATATTCATAGATAAATTTAATTGAACATATATCTCAAAGAAGTAAGAAGAAGAGGAACAATTCTATAACAATAATAAACCTAGATCTAAATACCATGATTGGATTGGATGACGTTTCCTTCCCCAAAAGCTTAATCTTCGATCTTTAATGGCTTTTTGAATCCTTAGAATTCATTCTCCTACTTCTTTAAGTGTGGAAAAGCTCCAAAATTTTGATTAAGTCTCTTGTTGATTCGCAAAATTGAAGTGTATATAAAAATGAGACTTAATAGGGTATTTATAAGTGTAAGGCTTACATAAAATTCAGGCTGCCCAAACCATACGCACACTATGCACACATATTTTCCCGCCGCGGCACAGACATAATTTGGAAAATAATGGCCAAACACGAGAGGCGCTCGCCGTGGCACAACTTTTTCTTGCTATGGCGCGTGTTGCATTTTGTGTCTTCACAGTGCCCCTTACATACTGGTTGGCTTGTTATGTAACGCTTACATAATTTGACTCATGTTGCTCCTAAATTGTAATTCAAGCGCCGTAAGTATTTTGCCTTTGCATGTTTGTATTATTCAACTCATTTGACACTAAAAACACCTAAAATATACTAAAACATACCCATGATTTTGAATTGATAGATTTATGTAAATGATCAAATAAACGAGTTATAACAAATCTATTTTTCACAATTAAGTACAATAAATCACGAAATATTAGTGTTTTTCAAGCACTTATCACTACCAGCCAGCTTATTGCGAGATCCAACAGTCAAATAATTTCACCAACTCCTTGCTGACCTACCTCGACGAACACCCTATGAGGTCTCAGCGAAGACCTTGACGAACTTAAGAAAAAAATATTTTTCAAGTTTTATAACTTTAAAGAAAAAATCCCACAAATACCCAAATTTAGTAAAACATAAAGAAGGGTAAGATACACTTAAACATGTACACTATATGCTCTCAACCACCCCGTGGTGTGTGTAATATATGAACATTCAAAGTGTTGAAAACTAAGTGAGCACGTGCAATATTGATCACATGCAAAGCACCATAGAAAGAGGTAGACATAAAGACTAAGTAAAATAAACAAACCCCGTGTTTTGTATATGTTGACACTAACAAAGACTCAAAGGGACTTATAGGACTTAAAATCTCCCCCTTTAACTTTTCGTGACAAAATACTGCATAACCTATACAAGGCAAGAATCAAACATAATATATTCATACAAGATTATCTAAAGAAGTTCATTCCTATGAATAAACTTTGACACAAACAAGATACCACCTAACACACTTATACTTCAAATGCGTCCGTCTTGTAGTGCTCCATCCATATTCATAAATCAACATATCCTCTTGATGCTAATTCTAGCTACAAGGTCCAAAGTTACATCTATAACTTGCATACACGAAACAAACACATATCCATAAACGTATCATACAAAACTACGTGTAGTACAACAAAATACAACACCAATGACTAAATCTAAGGAACTTTGGTGAAATTTTCTCATTAAAAAATTCTATAAAAAATGGGAATTAGAGATAAAAAATTCAATCTACTAATAAAATTTACTATTTTTTATGTTTAAAAAAAGCACTTGAAAAAGAAGTTGATAAAACTTCAAAAATCAAATTTGAGGTAAATAATTCTAAGCTCAATTGTACTATAGCATCGTATAAGTCATGTATATGAAAAGTTAGAGTTCTTTGAAGTATAAAATTTGTATAATGTTATTTTAAAAAAGCTAAATAATATTATTGGTTCCAAAACCTTTAACTAAATTTATATTTAGATGAACAAACTTTTAAATTTTATAATGAAAAAGAACACATATAGTCACTTAGCTTTTACAAATTGAACACAATGGTCGTTTTCTTTAAATTTGTGCATTTTAGTCACTTAATTATTAAAAATGTAAACACTTTAGTCATTTTAAGCTAATTTTTGTCATTTTAATAACTTTATTTTTCAAAAAATTCAACTTTTTAAACACATTTTAGTCAAATTTTTTTCAAAATTTTTTTTTTCAACTTTTAGTCATTTTATAAATTGAACACATTAGTTGTTTTTCCTTTAAATTAGTGCATATTAATCACCTAACTGTTATAAATGTGACAACTTTAATCATTTTAGGCAAATTTTTTTCATTTTAATAATTTTTTTTATTTTTTTAAGATATTTTTCTCTTCAAACATCTATCAGTCTTCTATTAGTAAGTTTTAATTTGATCAAAAATTTAAGTTTTTTCGTCAAAAAATTAATCCAAAAAAATCAAAATTGGCAAGAAATGACTAAAGCGTCAATATTTGTAACAATTAGGTGACCAATGTGCATCAATTTCAAAAAATGACTAATTTATTTAATTTATAAAAAGTAAAGTGACCAAAGTATCATGCTATCCTTCCAAAATTTAGTCTCAAATTGAAAGTTCTATGTTATAGACCTAATAAGCCTAGAAGGGGGTGAATAGCTTATTGGTAAAAATTATGACTAATTTTAATTTCTAAATTAATCACAGCAGCCAAACATGCAGTTACGGAATAATTGCAAAAATAAAGAAAAAATGAGACGTAAATTTTTAGGTGAAAACAACCTAGGTTAATACATCTAAGAGGAAAACCACCAATCCACCGAGACCACCTAACTAGTCCACCGAGACCACCTAACATGTCCACTATGAAAAAAATAATTGATCAAGTACAAGAGGTCTTAAACTACCCTTACAGTGATAAAGCCCTGTGTACTCTACTTACGAGCCGTCGCTCTTTTCTTCAAAGTCTCTTCAAGGTAGGTGAATGGATCTGGACTA